>JAOEHX010047805.1:49264-76963 GCA_025448015.1 Bolborhynchus lineola | reverse complement strand
GGTTGATTTGTTAATGAATTATAATTCAAAAATCAAAGCTGAAAGCAAATTCCCCTCAACCCCAGGGTGTATCTACACTGCCAGAGTACATAGGAATCTTAATAAGGATAACCAAAACAGTAAAAAGTGTAAGCTTGTGACGGAGCCTTAGAAGTCCCAAGGATACAATGCCCAGTAAGGTATCAGTGGCCTGGTAGCACCCGCTGCAAAAATGGCGACCAAAATGGGCTATGCCCAGAGAGGTATATTTGCAAATACTATTATCTCCCACTGTGGGGGAAGAAGAAAAGCATTTCTGCTCAGATACAGAAGGTAATACACAGCGTTTATAAACATCCTCATAGAAACAGCAGCAGCCGGGAGCAAGGTTTTTCCTTATCTGCAGGACCACAGGAATGGGAAGGCAGAAAGACAGCAGCTCTTTCTGCTGAATGTCACAAACTCAGTCACACAGACCTGCACAAGTCACTCGAGAAATAATATTATATTTCGTATCAAATTATGATTTCATTTTCATGAAAATTGAGGGAGAATATTAATTCCAAATATTACAATGAAAAGGAAAAGTTGAGGAGGAAAAGAAAAGCTCTTAGTTGTCCCAAGCTTCGGAACTGTACAAGAAAATGCAGCAGATTAAATGGATCATGATTAAAGAGAAAAACACAGCAGTACCACGGTGGGGACATATTCCAGAACACCAAATTAGGAAAATTAGAGCCTGGTGAGGGGCTTGGGTGTTTTTTGTTTTGTTTTGTTGTTTGGGAGAAGAGTGGTTAATTGTTTTTATTATAAGCATTCATCAGAATCCTCTATTATGCTGCATTTTAAGATAACGAGACATTTTAAAGGCTTTCATTTCTTCAGTTCAGAGGGGAATACTGCAGGAAGAATCCTTGGAGCGCACAGTGAGAGATCACTGACACTAGGAAAACACCAAAAAAGGACCTTTGAAGCTTTGCTTTCCACCAGTAAAGAAATAGTTAAGAAAGTGAAAGTGAATAAATTTTATCATCTTTAAAATGGTAATGAAGCTGGGCAGAATTAAAATCCAAAACCTTTCTATACCTTCCTATACCAAAAACCTCCACAGGTCAAACTGTTGGAGAACTTAAGGTTTTGCTGGTGGTGGTTTTGGGCTTTGCTTTTACTCCGCATCATGGTTTGACTTCTGAGCACCTTCACATGTAACCAACACCCTGACATGAAAGTGACCTTGATGACAGCTCAGGCTCTCAGGTTCTCCTCTTGCAGTACGCAGATTAATTATCAGAGTGGAATATTTAACTGAACTGTAGTTATGAGGGAGAGCTGAGTGAAATTTAATGGCCAGAGAGATACAGATGGTCTGGTTTAATAGTCCTTTGTAACTCAATCACACAAAAAGTCAGATGCTCTCAAAAGAGATCAAAAGTGCACCAACAGTGGGACTAATGTGATTTTAAAGTATCTTTTAGTTCTCTGATTCTATGCTATTCCAAAGGCTGAAGCCCTGCTGCTGTATGACACAGCCCTTAGCACAGCCTTGAATTTCTGTAACGCATGGCAACACAGCTCTACACTTCTCAATCCCAAACCTTTGACCTTCGTCATCTACTTATGCCAAAATGTGCAAGAGGTCTCTGAAAGGCAGGTTACAGCTGTCTAACACACTGAGTAGCCTGAGGAAGAAACAAGGGTTTACCTTCTTTATGTAGCTATAAAACAACTTAAGTGAGATACAGTGCAAGGCTTTGACATTAACCAAAGGTTTTCTCCAGTCTTATGCTTTAAGAGCTAAGGCTGAACATTGTCTCTTCCCAACCTTGGCAGCACCTTTGTTTTCCTGATATTCTTGCCGCTGTTTCAGCTGCACTTCTATTCTGATTGCTACTCAATCACATTTTCTCCAACATATCTCTTCAGATTCTGTCCTCAGTATACTCTTATTCTCTAAGAAATTAATTCACACATGGATTTCTTAAAATATGTTAAATAACACAGCTGTAATATTTGAAAGGATAAAATCTCTTTCATGGCTTACTCTATCACACAGTCTTTCAGAATAACTCTTTTAGTGAAAAAATACTTTACAAAAATTACTTTTACAAACAGTCCTATCAACTACTCTGATAAAAGTTTTAGAAGATATTTGTTATTCTCAACACACTGCATAATCCCCAAGGAATTTGCAGACATCAATCCTTCCTCACACTTTCTCTAATGCTTCTGCAGAGATTTATATGAAGATCTTCTTCCAAAATACAGATATTTACCACCACCACCGCCACCAGGAGAGGGCTGATGTATTGCACTTTCTGAATCAGGGAAGGACATCAGTATGATGATGCAGAGGTAATATACAAAACCACAACCATAATTTATTACAGGCCATGTATTATTATTCTGACCATCACTATATATTATGCTAAGCAAACATATTCTCATTCTATGCACATGGATTTGAATATTCTCTTCCCCAAATAAAACGCAAAAATAAAAGGACAGAATCATATTCCAGTCTGAACTTCTTAAAGCTACTAACAATAGGACAGTTCAGGGGATTGAGGACATATCAGTAGTCTTCTGCCAAAGAGAAATAATACACAAGGTGATTATTTGTTCCTTAAAGTAAATTTCTAGATTCTTTACCCACGACTTCTCTAAAATGTAAACCAGTCATAATGCAATCAGAATATTATCTTTACTTCTCAGAAACACATTCATGTTTTGATGTGTGCTTTCAAAATACAGATTTTTGTTTAAAAACTCACACCATGTAGCATCACTAATATGAAATTTCACACATAAGCTTTCAAAGCATACACATAACTGAAATGCAGACTTAGAAGCAAAATGGTTCCTCATTCCCTCCTTAACCTGAATATTTGCTACAATTAATACTTCACATTCAGAGGACATATCATCTTCACTCAAACTGTACAGTTAAAGAAATCTGCTTATAGAAAAATATACTTTAAAATAATATAAAATACAAAAATATATCTAAACCCTCGGCACTGTATAGCAACTTGTTTACCTGACCCTGAATGCAACGTATGGAGCAGAAACTGAAGAAACCCAGCAAACATAGCAGCATCAGCAAGGGAACGGTTAAAAAAGCACAACTGGCATCTAGTAGGTTGCTGAATTCCAGTCTGAACTGTAGCAAAACTGAAATGCAAGCAAAAATCCACTTCAGTGTGAAGTAGATGATAGGAAAGAATTCCCTAAGGTCCTTGCGTCCTGATTCCAAGCCAGATTATTCTGCAGCATCAAGCATTGAACACCGGTGACACCAAACAGGGCTCTTGTCGTCAAAACAAATCTCTGCAGTGTAGTGCAAGCATCGATTACTGCATTAGTTCGTACACGCTTGCTGCAATGAGAAGGAGTTTCAGTCTCTAGAAGGAGTTAATGATTTGAGGAATCCAGAATTAACAATCCTCAGAAAACAAGATGAGGAAAAAAAGCTCCTTCCTCTCCACACAGAACAGGAAAGAAGTTTCTGAGTGCTTTAAAGCCAGCAGTAGACCCAGGCTCAGGCATTCAAGTAATCTATACTACTGCTGCAGTTTTTATTTATATTCAGCAGTGGTGCACTGAACAAGTTTTAATGAACTGCAAAAATGAAGCAATTGTGAAAGGAAATGCAGCTCTTAAGTTACGTAAAACTTCCCAAGCTGTGGATTTACTTCTAGCACACTGAAAACGCAATGGCCCTTTGGAAAATTCATCATTTTTTACCAATAAATTGGATGATTTAATACTTTTCTTGCATGACAGATGTGTGCATGGAATTGTAATTATATATAAGAAAAATATATTCTAAATTTAAATCCGGAAATAATATTTTACATTCCAAATTACATACTCAAGATATAAAAGAAAACCTTTCCCAACATATTTAGGGTGATGATTAGCGAATTACAGGTAATAACATTTGCTAAAGAATTTAATCTAATTTAATCATATACAAAACCATACAATGGCAAAACTATTTCCTTGGCAGAGACAGTCCTCTAAAAATATACTATTCTCTGCAGCATATCTAGACACTGCAGGACTTCAGAAATACAAAAAAAAAAAAAGCCTCCTTGGTTACTAAAATGCGAAAGCAAAGCAAACAAAGAGAAGCTTATAAGGGATAAGATATTAATAATTAAGCTAATGACATCATGCAGTTCTGTCATCTTTATATAGAGCTATTAGTAATAATGAAAATACACTTTTAATCAAGTTGTTTCCCTGTAGTTCTGGATCACATGATCAAAATATTGGTACTGAACACTGATTTCACCTGCCAGTCTGACAACCCTGGCCACTGTTGAGTTTCAGTTTCCTCAGTAGCACAGTATTAGCAGAATGACAACATGACTGTCTACATCAGTTTTTTTCACTGATGTGTCCTTGTTAGGAGATACTACTTCAGAGGATGATGGCCAGGCTTCATATACTCCAAGAGACAGTGATCATCTGGACATCTACTGACAAGTGAACATATACCCAGATAGATTTATCCTGAAGCTGGAGAACATGCCTCGCAAAAGGGACAAGAGACAAGAGCATGACAAGTGCCCAGTGCTTCCACAGCACATCCATTATCCCACTGACTCTTCTGCACTCAACCTCGAAGGATGTCCTCCTGTTTTGCCAGAGCTGGTGTTGAGGGCTATGCTTCATTTTCAGAACATAACTCACCTGGATCTTGAATGCTCACCTGCCTTGCAGCACATACTAAACAAGGCAAGGGATTTTGCCACAACTCAGCTCAGCAGGTGACAAGATATTTATTCACTACAACCTCAGAACTTTTGGATTAGCCTGCACTATATAGGGCTTGTTTTCTGTCTTTTCTTGCTCCTGGTATTCCATTCTCATGGAATGGTGTGTTTGTGAAAAAAACTAATAAAATCTTTGCTCAAATGTATTTAGACAGGTTATTTGTGCCTCACAGTGTTGTTGAAGCTCTCACTGTCCTCCATTCCCCTTCATGCTAGATACATGCAACCTTTGCCTGCAATTCTGTCCCCACATCAGGCAGTCCTCTACACCAATTTTACCCACTGCTCCCTAGCCATAAGACCTGTTAAAGCCCTGCCTAACTTAGAAGTGTCTGAAAGTATATGCTGAAAAATAGAGAAGGGAGAGGAGCAAAAGAAGAGCATTCTGAGGTAAGAAAGGGCATTTTGCAGAAAGGGACAGTGCCACCAACTGTGTACTGCACATTCCTAAGGGTGGTTTTCATTCCTCCCAGCCCTTGTCAAATAGAGCCTTCTGGTTGCCCAAAAGGCCCATCTGACAGTTTGAGAATCAAATGCTGACAGTTGATTCATTTACTTTTACAGTCATTAATAGTAGCAAGGCAGTAAGAAACTAACTGGAAATCTGGTTACCTTTCTGTTGTGCTAATAAAAATGCGTAATTAAGTTATAGCACACTTTCAACCTTTGCTTTGGACAGCATTACCTATGGAAGCTCAGGAGGTTTTTACTGCCACTATCTTCTGAGGCACGCTACACTGTGCATCTACTACTTAGATTTTATCCACCATATTTTAGCTTCTTCCTAATGTTCCTGTTAATAATTATTCTAGATCTTAATTCATGAATGAGATTCCTGCATTTATAAAACTTTCTAAGGCCATAAGAAAAGAATGAAATTGAACAATTATCACAGAGATACCCAAACCTTCAGGCTGTCAAGTTTCAAAAGGTCAAATTCCAAACATTAAATGTGCTATTCCGTTTAATGTCTGGATGAAAACACAGCTTTCCTCTAAAACGAAAGGTTTACAACACTTTTTTTTTTTGAAGAGGAATGCCACAGAATGGTCCTAAGCTTAATTCAGAAGCACAGAAAGAGCAATTCAAGGGAAAAAAAAAAAAAAACAAAAAACAAAAAAACTATGCGTTCACTTGGAACTTAATTTAGGAAGTGAGAGAAACAACAGAAAAGATCCGTGTTATGGTCTCCAGACCTCAAAGCCAAGTTACAATGGAGAGTTGATTCTAACACAATTGCAGGAATCTGAGATAGAAAATTAGGTGTTGTATGTGATTTGTTGTACTGTAGCCCTGCCTGATCCACCTTGAAAGGTCCTGGCTAATGTGGAAGATTCATAGTGACTGGATAAGGCAAATGCCACATCTCCCTTCAAGAAGGGCAGGAAAAAGGACCTGAGAAACTACATACTTGGAATGCTAATGTGAGTCCCTAGGAACATTATGGAACAAATCCTTCTGGAAGGCAACCCTGAGCACATGAAGGCCAAGAAGCTAAATGGGAACCATCAGCATAGCTTCACCAAAGGGAAATCATGCCTGCAGAAATGGGGAGAGCAGCAGATATTGTTTAATGTAACTGCAGCAAGGCTCTCAACCAAGTCTTTCACAATATCCTCGTATCCAAATCAGAGAGATGTGGATTGACTGGTGAATTATGAGGTGGGTGGAAAACTGACATAACCACCTGACTCAAGTGATAGTCAAAGGACTGAAATTCATCTAGTGGTGAAATGCTAAATATGTAAAAGAGTATTGAAACAAAGATTTATGGAGAGGAATCAAGGCTTTCCTTTGCTCAGCTAGCAGCACGCCAGACCACAAGAGGCACTCCTGGGATCACAGAAAACTTGGATACAGCTTTTGGCTATGCAGTAGAGAAAACACGCTTGCTTCTAAAAGGCTGAAGTGCAGAGTTTAGCTGACATTGGGTTAATTAAAACACTTCTGTTCTCTTTACACTGACACAGCAAAAGTGCATCTTCTCTTTAGTGAAGTATTGCCCAGTGAAGAAGACTGAGTATTTTCCAGATTCTTTGGCAAAATAGTTACAAACTTTGCAAGGACAACTGTCAACCATTTAACATTCACTTAAGAAAATCTTATATATATATATATGCATATACATATACATATTTATGTATATGTATATACATATATATGCATATATGTATATATACATATATATGCATATAAATAACAAACATTTATATCCACACATACAGAAGTGATTTTCTTTTCAACAGACTGACATAGTTCGGCCTGTCATTTCTCGTAACTTCTGCGAAAAAACAGAGGTTAAGAACTGACATGACTGTAGTGAAAAAGACACATAGCTCCTAGAAGGAATGTCTGCCCTCAAACACCCATCAAATTTGTCAGAGCTCATCAATGCTCCTTTCCATCCAGACACGAGCATATTCTGTTTATATTCTTGGCCCGCTGGCAAAAAAAAGGCATCAAAGCAGAAATTATGTAGTCACATCAACAGAGGGACATACTGGCACTAATATGTTTGGCCTTCTTTTTAGCTTGGGCTAAATCAGTGCCATGCTGTCATTACTCTACAGCTTCTAGTTGAAACCTTGATCCAAGCCAATCAATTCAAAGCAGAAGTGAAGTAACTTGGTATCTGTCTGAAAACACAATCTAAACACACACATCAGGAGCAGGCTATGGTGTGCCTTCCACTGGCATTCCTGAGAAGCGGCTCTGCCACGCTGTTCCTAAAGGTCCTTTAGAATTTTACAGAACATCACCTACCATTTTGCAGGAGACTGGAAGACACAAGAGCACTGCTGCATGACCAAATGACAGAAACCCCTTCAGGCATGCAGGTATGCAACAGCTAGGAAAGAAACATCCTGCTATCTACTGCTCCTGTATCCAGCATTTCCGAGTTCCACTGCCAACTGTTCAGTACTGGGCTACTAACAAAATTCTGTTTTCCCCCATCCTCTATCTACATAGACATGATTTAGTTTCCAGTTTCTCCTGCAAGTCTGATTCCTCCCAGATCAAAAATTTCAGATTCAAACCTAGATATTAGAGCAGCAGTACCATAAACACTGAACATTTCAAAAGATCAAACTGTTAAATAGCATTTTCTATTAAACATGTTACATACCATTCAAACAGTAACAGAACAAACAAAAAACCCACCCCAAAAGCCCACTCATATAAATGCAGGGTTTAATGGTGACCATGTTTTTTGCTTAAGTATTGCCAGAAAATTCATTCCTAATCCTTATAATAATTTTCTAGGCCAAAGTAAGATTAGATCCACAATAGCACAGATAACTGATGTCTGGCGACTGGCCTTAAGTTAATATCATTATCTGTTGTCCTAGTTGAGTTTTTTTTTTTTGGTTTGTTTTTTTTAAAGGAAAAGTTCGTCAAAATGTAAATGGTACATTTTTTTATTAAAGAACCTCAATCAAACAAACCTCCTCACTGGCAAAAAATTAGTGTCTTACTAAGTGTTTCCTTTTAGTAGCTTGTAGGAATAGCCATTCAATAACACTTCCTTGACGATGAGACTTAAAACTGATTAACAGAAACAGATTAATCAATGTTTTGTATAACTGATTTCAGAGCAAATTTTCTGTGGAATAGAGTCCACAGTTGCACAACTGGATTTATCCTTAAGCGTTCAGTTCAATTCCCATTTCCAGGAGGTTGTTTTGCCCTCCTGCATACAGTCTCAGCTTAAAGATGATGACAACTCCATTACTGTCAAATCCAACACAACTACCCTATGCGCATAAGGTCACAAAAAAATTACGGTGTAAGGAAATGTGCTTTGGGTAAGTAAGAAGAAAATACATGACTTTACAAAGAGTATCAGCAAGATTTCTTAAGTACAAATACAGTCATCCGTAAATGTGTACCTCTAAGCTTTCAAAAATGTTGGAAATCTGGCTTGTGATCCTGAAAACCAGTGCCATTTTCTTGCTGTGTTTACTTCTGGTGCGAGGATAAGACTCAACTCACATCACGAATGACTGCTCCCATAGACCTATACTTCGTGTGATTTCCATATCCAGAATACATTCCATACACCGTCTCCACTGAACTTACAGGACAATGCAAATCTGCCTTCAGGAAAATGCACAGAGGTAAGTTCTGAAGAAGGTTTTTAAATTACCAGTTTGAGTAGGAAGGTGTGTCTGCACTTCCAATTCTCTATTTGTTAATCAAGAAATTGTCTTGCATAGAGAGTGTGATAGATAAAAGTTAGATTTGACTGCTCCATCTAGTGGCTTATTAGGCACAATTTTAATCGTTAAGAATATGTTTTCTAACGGGTTGAAAAGAGCCACTGCGGTGTTTGCTTCTTCTCTGAACAACACAGCAAAATAAATTCTTAGCACTTAGCTCTTTTAATAGCACAACATGAAAATAATAGCAAAAAATGAAATAAAATTTCATTAAAGTTTAACATAGGTGCATAAAAATAGGTAAATACGTTTACATTTTTAATTATTAGCTTATGCTATTTAGTTAATAAACTTTAACAACAATGGTAAAGTTTTAAAAATGGTTCCTTTGAATTTACAGTTGAAATTATTTGAGTTGACATTTCCAGTGAAAAATAACTTACGTTTTTAGTAAAAGAGCCAAATTAATAGCAAGCCAACCATTAAAACATATGCACTGACTCTTACCTTAAGTAATTAAATTTCAAAGCTCAGGTCTGAGTCAGAAAATGACTTTTACTCTGTGAAGGACAATTCTGAAACAAATTTGCAGCTCCACTGATTTTTAGAGGGAGAAAGAAGCATGTGCCCTGTCCAACCAAGGCTATTCCATGGCAATTCTAAAAAGTACTGAGAATTTGAATCCTTCAGAAAAGTGGCATAAGACTATCACCAAATTGCTTTAAATAGAACATTTCTAGAGCAATCATTTTAAGAATAACTAATTAAAATGGAAGCTCGAACTGCAGAGGAAAGAAATACCAAACTCAGGACTAGGTTTCAAAAACTAGAAATTTAAATTTCAGAAAATAATGTACACAAATCATAAAATCTCAGTTAAAACCAGATAAATGCGTGATGTACTTCATTTCTCCTTGCTACATGTCTGAAAACATTTTGTCTTAAATTACAAATATCAATGAGAGGTAGCCAAGGAAAATAACCATTCTCCTTATTTATCCATCACACACAGTTCCCACAACTAACACCATAGATACATTAAGGTAGGACCCTATCTGCAATCAAAACCTCTACATAATGAAAGATAAACATATGTTTCAATTCTTTATAGACATTCATTTAGAATTGTAAAATAATCCCACAATAGCTGTGGCTCAAGTGAAGTGTACAATACACAACAAGTTCAAAACCTTTTAAAATCTGCTGCTCAAATAGCCCACTTTCCTTTCAAGAGCATTATTTGGATTTGGGAAGTTTAGATGAGCCACATTGCTCTTGCACATTTCTCAACTTGCCCAGTGGACCAAGTCAGACATGGTCCAATTTGCATATTAGGTATAGCAAAGCCACAAAGTAAAGAATGCTGATATTAGCTTATCTAAAATAGAAAAGGTTGAGTTCACAGACCGGAAGCAAATGTGAAAATAAAATATTCTAAATAAATAAAATGTTTTAGTAGAAGTTGCTTCATGGCTGGAAAGAAAATGTAATAAAATCTTTAATACGGAGGGTCTAAAAAAAATACTGCTGTAGGTATGCACTTTTCTGAGTAGCCTCACTGTATTTCTGAGACTTACGCTCTCTTAAAGAATAGCTCTGAGGTTGAAATTGTTTAACAATTGCAATACTGGTTTTGCACTCAGTCAAGGGAATGTGTTGAGGAACTCATGCATGAGAGAGAGAGATATTTTGAAAAAGCTAAACATGTACAAATGCAGAGAGTACACGTGTTGGAGCACCTCAAAGAAGTAATTAATACGACTTAACATTTAGAGCAGTTGGGTGTCTGCAGAGGGAGGCAGTGATCCTATTAAAAGTTAGGCTAGCAACATGAAAATTCTGTTTACTACATGCACCTACCAATAAACAAGCACTTTTGCATATCGCGCTTCATATATCCTGCTTTGCATATCCTGCTTGCAGACTTTTTCCCACAGCGAACTTACCCAGAAAATACAAAAACATCTCTCAAACTGAAAATAAAAATAGAAAACTCTGCCCTGTCCTTACGTGTCTTCAATCTGAGATGGCGGCAGTAACTAATGAAAAATAAACAAACAATCCAAAGGCTGAAAAAGGCTGTGAGGTGTAGACATCTGGTCTTTTTATATGAAAGAAATAGCTCCACAATGTCTCTAGGAGGGTGGCAGTAAACATGCACAAATCAATTTGCTACCTGATAGGAAAAGCAAGCAGGCAAACTTATGGGTAATTTAGCTGATTAATAGCAAATTAATAGGTAGAGAGAACAGGAATCTAGGCTCAATTGAATCCTTTGTGGTAGTAATGCACAGTTAGCCACAACAGAATGCAAGCATGCCAGAGGCAGAGGACACTTGAAAGTAATCTGGAATTCTACTGGATACTGATAAACGGAAGAAAAAGGTACCTAATAGTATGTCCTTGCATAAATAAGCATACCATTTTATTATCATAAAGGCAAGTTGGAGTCTCAGTCATGGACTGAAATCTCATCAATTAGACACTGTACAAGGACAAAATGAAACCCCAGGCTCCACTGAACTTACAATTTAAATGTACGGCAAGAAAACAGGTAAAGAAAGGTGACAAAAAAGGATAAGCTGCAGTCAGAAGTACTGTGGATTTCGCTCCAGATTTCTGCACCTTGGCCTAGAGCCTGCCACAGGAACAACAACAGTATTTTTATCTTAGAGCAACTGCAGTGAAGGCTATGAAGAAATCAATTTTTATTTCCAGGAATCCTCAATTTCAACTAAGAAATTATAATCATGATTATTCTTAACTTTGCTTTTCCATCCTTAGAGTTAACATGGTTTCTGTCAGCAAGCTTCATCTCCCTAACAGTAACTTAACCTTCCAGCTTAGAAAGAAGCACTCAAGACTCTTTCCCCCTCCAGCTTTTTCTTTCTCATTCTCAGTTCTGTCTCCCTGCCTTTTTTTTTGTTGTTGTTTTTATTTCTCTCTTTTCTAGACTATTGAACACCAATCCATCCCACCGTTTCATATATATCATATTTTATAGACCTTGGTCAATCTCACCAAAGACTGCAAACTCCCTCCAGCATGTTCGCAACTAGAGAAAGGGCTATGATTTTAAAGGAGAATTCAGCCACATATCTTCCATGACATCCCCATTTATATGGTTATGTATCTCAGCAAAGTGTTGCACTTCTTGTCAACAGTATAACTTTTTTCCCACTAATGCTCAGCTTGTTTCATTTGCATATGCATGTATGTACTCTGCATAATTCCATATACACAAACCAGATTTCTTACTGCCCTAACCAATTTAACAAGCACTTATTTACAGCTCCATAAGGGCTGCAAATAATTTCTGCTACTCAAAAGCACTGAATATTGATAGCACTGAATAATGTAAGCAATGACCAAAATTCTAAAGCTAGAGCCATTTTAGATTATACTTTCATTAAAATCTGAATCCGATGTAGATCTAAATTATGGCACAAAGACTAGAAGATAAATTTGAACTAATTTCTAAGAATTAACAATCTTCCCAGCAAGGGTATTTTGTTTTACACTGTTAAAGCTCAGCCACATTTTAAACAAATTCAGCTCTTTTGAAAACTCCATGCCCAACTCTCCATGAGAACAGATGTTAAAAAATGCTAGCAGATGTTACAGTACAACTTGACTTGCCTACATGGCAAATCTAAAATACCTCAGTGAAAAACTTTAGCTAAAACCATTTAAAACCAGCTTCCTTTTCTCTATAGACTTTTCCAGATATTTTCCTTTGGTCCATTTATACACCCTACTGCACACCTGTGATTTCTCTCTTAGCCCACAAGCTACCTTCTTTACCAACAATGCTACAGCACTTGGAAGAAATCACTGGGGCAGAGATTTAATTTATGCTCTTCCCTCCCCTTTTTTACACACACAGCCCCCAAGCACCAGCACCCAAAGTGGTGCTCAAAATACCAGAGGAGGATGGAGTAACAGGTCAGATCCTCTCCTCCTGGAGCTGAGCCAGCACCAACACATTTGTCTGCAAACCACAGCATCCCTTTTTCCTTCAGACTTCCAGGGTCTCTCCTGCTGGTCACAATACCCCGCCTCACACCTGTGCATACACTAAGATCCCAACAAGATCCCTGCCCATAACACTTTCTACCCAGAAGTGTAATGTCGTAAGAATGAAGTGAAATTGGATTGCCCTGTTCCTCCCAACAAAGGAATTAAAAATGAAACAATCACATCTCCACTGAAAGAATCTGGAATGTCAGCTCAGGAAGTTTTTTTCAAACAACGTTCCAACTCTGTCATATTCTTCTCACTCCCAATTGAATCCACTAGTGAGTATGCAAAGTGATTTTTACTGATCTAATTTAATCATTTTGCTGACAATATGCAAGTACTAGGCATATTTTCAAGCTTAAATGGTGTGAACAAAATAAACATTTAGGCAAATATGACCAAAGAGTATGCAGAATGTAAAACCATTAGCACATCTATTTACAAAAAAGCACATGAGCAGCTTTCAGTACTTTCTCATACTGTTCCAATTTTCAACACTATGCTGTCTTCTCCTTTCAAAGCCGGCATGATAGAAGCCTAGAATATCTCTCATACCTATCATGGGATAAAAGAAGGTAAGTACAGTCTTGTCTGGACACAAATCTACTAGTTCTACACAAAGTCTTGGTTTTAAACTTTAAAGAAAGTATCTGTTTTCCTCAGCTTCCTCCAAACCTGATTTTCATTCTTCATTGAATGGCAGTAGGCAGAAGCTGTTCTCAGTTTTAAAATGAGGTCTGGATTTTATTTGTTATAGTCTGGTTCATGTTGTTCTAGCAAGACTTTGAAGCAAGTATGAATGTAATTTATGCCTTCTAAGAGGACGCCTTTTGCCTTGCCTAGACAATGTTGCCACTGGAAAACTCAGCCCATTTGATGTTCAACTATGATGCATTTCAGAATAAGGAATCCTACAGTTTATATTAATAATAGGATTAAAACCATGATCAGCAATCGGTAACAGTGTCCTTTGAAGGGTGTAGTTTGTTTGGGTTTTGCTGTGGGGTTTTTTTTAAAGAAATTTGAGAGGACCCTTTTGGACATCACTAAACAGCTCTTTCTCTAAATTTAACCCAGCATGAAAACAACTCAACATAAATCTTTAGGTTCTCCACCAAAGAGGCAAAATCTCAGTAGACTGCGGAACGTATTTATTTGTTAGAAAGAAAGTATCTCCAGTGCTCTGGAATTATTTTGTTAATAATTCTGGCAAAATATGTATTAAATGGTTACAGCAAATATCAGGTGATGGATGTATCAGCTCTTCCTCAAAAGCAGAGTCAACTAGAGCAGATTTCTCAGGGCATTCCCCCAAGCATCTCCACAGTTGATGAGGTTTTGAGCATCTTCAAGGATGAAGACTGCACATCTCTGTGTGACATGTTCCAGCGTTTGACAACCCCCACAGTCAAAAAAAGCAAGGATATTTATGTCTAAGTACAATCTGGATGAAGATTTCAGGGTCATGATTATCATCCCTCCTTGAAAATGAGCAGAAAACAAGCTTCCATATTTTGAATGGACAAGTTCATGCTCAGAAAATTAAAACAAGCAGCTATTCAGATGGGATAGGAGAGAAATGCCGTCTCTTTTTCTATATATATCTAGGGCTTTAGGGGATGTCAGGAGACCACAACATCAGATAAAGACAAACAGGTTAGCACATATGAATCAAAGACATGTCAGGAAACAGTGCCAGGAACTAAAAGTCAAGGAAGACAAGCCATTGGCATTTTGAGTCTGAACACCAGCAGAAAACTTTCAAGTTACAAACACAGGTCATTAAACTAAAGAGCTAAAAGCTACTTTCAAAGACACAAAAAGCCTTCAGCTCACTGTAATGGCACTTAAAGACAAATTAGAGCTTTATAGGTTCTACCACAGTCTTTTCAGAAGATGCTTATCTGTTCCCCTTTTATGAATTTGATTAACTTCTTCAGCCAGAAGAAAGGGTGCATTTAAAAGCACACAGTGTGCTATACTTATTCCTTACTGCTAAGTGCTACCATCAACAGATGAAGACAAACTGAAATAACAGATTTTAAACATACTTGTTAGCTTGGGAGTCAATTCATCTAGACACCACATTAGGCAATTCTCATTTCTTTCCTATATAACACACCCCTTGCCCCATATCCTGTCCTTGTTAGCAAGGAACTCTGGCAGATCCTTGATATTTTTATTAAATGTAGTAAAATTTTGCGTATCTTAAGACTAAGGTGTCAGTCAGATAATGACGCTTTATAATAGTCTCCTCATATTGTTACAGAACTTGCCATTTCAACTCATACACAGAAAATTATTCTGCATACAGACAAAAGGATGAGCAGTGACTAAAGGAGCACCAGTATCAGTGAGAGAACAAACTACAACCCTTTAATTCTGTCATCTCTAGGCGAAAGAGGGAAGAGAATGAGAAAGAAACTCTTCAGCTGATGCTACCTGTAACCACCTCGTCTAAGAATGTAAAAGGAAACATTGCAAACCAAATGTAAACAGCTATAAGACACTTCTCAGTTGGGAAAAGAAAGGTAAGGGGAAAGAGCAAAAGTGTATTTTTTTAAAGAGGCAAGAGAGAGAGAAAAATACAGATTATTTTTTTTCCCCAAACCATGGCCATGTGCATAATATACATAAAGGTCCTTACCTTTTTCACTGACACTTTCACTTTCTATCTCCACATCTTCACAGCTAGTATATTCTGGTGTTGATGCCCCTTCTTCCTCTGAGCTACTAACTGACATCTGCCTTTTCTTTCCGCCTCTTTTTGCTCTATGAGGCTTTGGAGGGGATGGCCGCACTGATTCCGACTGGTCAGAGCTAAGGGAATCATTCCTTAGCATGGTCTCCATTTTCTCCCGCTTTGCTTTTCGCATGAGAATAGCAGAGCTAGGATCAAGGCGGCTCTGTTTTCTAAAAGAATCGTGGTTCTTGTATTCTATGTGTTCTATAGGAACTGGACTATGCCTGGGAGTTGGTGGGCTATGATTAGTTAATTGTTTAGAAACAGAAATTCTTACATCACCTGTTCTGTCTATAGAGTACGACCTCTGAGTTTCCACAAGAGATTTTCTGTCCTGAGTTCCCTGTAATTGTGAGCGTTTTCCTAATTTATTCTCAGGTACCTCCGCTTCCTCCATTTCTGTATGTGCCAAAGCTACATCACTGTGTCTTCTCTCATGCCGTGCTTTAGAAACTTTTGCATGCATGCGCATCTGCTGTTCCTCAGGATGAGGTTTTACAGGGTATCTTGCCAGATTGGGGTCACTCCTGTAACGGGTATGATATTCATCTTCCTTCGTTTGTGTTTCATCATCAAGCACTTTGCCTTCCTCAAGTTTCTCTGGCAAGTCCTGTGACTTGCCTTTCTCCAGCCTTCTACCTTCATGCCGTTCTTTACGCTCCCTGTCATCTGCTGGTCCTTCCTTCTGAAGTGAGGATTTTGGCACACGCTTACGCTCACTCTTTAAACCTTTGCCATTCTGGTCAGAAACAGATATTGTCTTCTTCCTACAGTGAAAAGGAGTACAATTATTAGAAGAACTGAATGCAAAATAAAAATACTTGTGTACACTGTTATTGTAAATAGATCATAAATCAGCGTAAAATAGGGCAAAATACATAGAAAGGCACTGGCTGGATCCACTAAGATGAATTAAATCTATTAATCCTTCCAGCAGTGCTTTATATTTTTCAATAGGAAACAACTTCCAGAATCCACAAAACCATAAATTATAGATAGTCCATTGAATGAGTAAAATCACAAAGAATATTAACGTAAATAAATGCAGATAAAAAGAATTAACCCACTTAAGTAGGCAGACTCAAAGTCATCTCTGTAGTAACTACTGCACTATGACTGGAATATGTCCTCCATTTTAATGGCAGCAGTCATGAGGGTTACAGAATAACCATTCAATTCACTTCAAGCCTGACAGTATAGATATAAGCACCACCAAATGAAGCATCTCTCACAATAATATTACAGAAAATAATATAGATATAAAAAAATGCAAAAGAGAATATATGCAGAAACAGTAATATTTGACCTAGTTTGCTTTATCTTATTTCAACTCTAAAAAGAATTGTCATCTCATAAGCATATAAAGAAAAGCAAATTGACTCCTTGAGATAAATTAATGGCATACTTTTCTCTGGTAATAAAAGAGGATGAAAAATGTAATTTCTTTCTTTATACAGTAAAAGTAAAAAAAATGAATAATAAAGCTGCATGAAAATTATGCTCCCTCTTCTTATCTTCTGCTTTGGGAGAATAAGCAAGCTGAAGAATCTTAAAATCCTCTTATACTGGGTATTTGTATTTCTCTCACCATTCCGGTTGCCTTTTTGTTTACCAGTTCACATATGAATCCATCGATTCTGAAGAAGGCTGAACTCAGCTACACATCGTATCTGAGATGAACGTGCACCGGGACAAAGTCACTAGGACCCTTTGGATTTTTGTGTGTGTGTGGCACTGAATCTTCCTTTCCACAACTGATACGTCTTCAGATTATGTATCACAGATTTACTAAAATGCATCTGACAGGACACGAAAATTGGATATAATCCAAGTTAAGATCGTGTCTCCTTTTAACTCCACTTCCTGTTCCTCCTAAGTTTTTAGCAATAAATGGGGCCTGAGCTTACCATAGACACACTCCATCCAGAATCCTTCAACTTCATCTGAAAGTCTCATTGACAAGCAGAGTATATAACTTATAATTATAGTATAATTAATATCACCACCTTATCTATGGACAGCAAAGCAGATACACAAAGCATTTTGATGCCCTAAAAGTGTCCTTTAGCTGAGTGACAGCTGCTCTGAGGGCCTTCCCAATATTGGAGGAAAAAAGTCAACAGAATGAGAGAAAGGGACCACATTTTCATTTACATCACACATATACATAACGCTAACCTGAGTTTTGGTGCAGTTAAACCCAAACAGACCTCACCCAAACAGTAAGTTACTAACCAGCATCCATCATCTATTTTCAACTTTAATAGCTATGAAAAAAAAAAATCAACCACTCTGGCCAAGGGAGAATTTTTTATGGCAGGCTTTTGCTTTGTTGCCACAGGTTCCCTCAACTTCCCTGCCATCTGTAAGGCAGCAACCAAAAGAACAGCAACTGCTTCATCGTATTATCGTCTCTTGATTTGCTCATCTCCAACCCAATCATCACAGTAAATACAGTTCATGAATTCACTCATTTAACACACTTAAAATATACAAGTTTGCTTCTCGTTGGCTTTATTCTTGCACACAACTTTCTCTGAATTCAAATGGTACTATTCCTGTTCTTCATGAAAGCTTACTTTGCAGGTGTAAATGAGCTCTTTTAATTGTGTTAATTTTAATAATAAATCAGGAACTATCACTGATAAAAAGATAACAAATGAGGATATCCGACAGAACTCCACTTGATGGATTTCCTGTTTGTTTGTTGCGGGATTTTTTGGGGAGTGTTGTTTATCCAAATTCTAGTGCATATTTCAATAAGTTAAAGGCCTGCTCATTCACAGAATCATAGACTGGTTTGGGTTGGAAGAGACCTTAAAGATCACCCCAGCCATGGGCAGGAACACCTTTCACCAGAACCCTCGACTTTGTTTACTAACTTTCAAATTTTAAATTTGGCAGGTATTTTAAAGTAACCTACAATTCTGTATTAAAAGGGTACACCAAAATGCATTAAAGTACAGGAAAATATCCATAAAATACAATTTTTTTTCTTCTTTTCTATTGCACAGACCAAATCAGACAATGTAGTTGCTAGCACACGTTTATCCTTCTTTATTATTACATCAACTTACTCTTTACTTTTACACTGTTCTAGACACACACAACTAGCTCAGCTGACAGCCTTGTATAATATTACTGAATTAGCATTTATAATTGTGAGGCTCTATCAAGACAGAAAGCATTACCTCTCTCTTGGAGGCTCACTTCTAGACCTTGACGAAACTTGCTTTTGGTCCACGCCCATAGTTGGCTGTGATACTTCTGCTCCTTTCCGACGGTCAGACTGCACACTGGAAGAGATTTCTTGTGATGAGGCAGCTGCAGTACTTAAGGGAGTCTGTGACCTTGATCGCTCTTGAAGTCTTGCTTTCTTCTCTCTCGGTGCATCCGAGCTCCCACCAGTTGCTGTGTCACTGAGTGTCCCGTCCTGGCTGGGCGAAGGCTGTGGCCCACTTCCAAAAAACCACGCTCCAGATTTCGTTAGGATTTCTTGTTGCTTTCGACATAAATTGCATACCCACATAACCTAGTTGAAGACAACAAGAAGAGTCAGTGCAGCTACCCCCCAGGCCCTGAAATGCATGCTCACTATCACAGAGCAGGTATGATGTCTCGCTCTCCTCTTAACTGGTGAGGCTGGTGCTCACGACAGGACCCAGAACATGCTTCTCCAAGCACTGACTGCACTGGCTAGAGCCAAGCATCCTACAAGCACATGCTATGCGAGCTTCTCCAAAATGTGCTGTCAATATACGTCAGTCCTACCTTTAGCAACCCCCCCTCAGCCCAGCCCTAGCTCTCTTCTGCGTAAATACTGACAACATGACCAAAGCTTGTTGATGCAGTTGAGGGGGTGGGTTGGGTTTGTTTTCACTGGTGTCGACTGTCAGGACAAGTAAATGGCACCCACACCTCAGGCAGCAGACTGGGACTGGGCTGCGAGTCCCAGTCTCGCTAGACTGGGAGCCAATTCAGACTCCCAGCCCAGAGTTGGGAGTTAGAGGTTGCTAACACTCAACCTCTGCTGTCATAGAAAACTCACATGGCATTTCCTTTTAATTATTGCTTCTCACATAACATAACTCAAGATTATGCTGCAAACAAATTCAGAGTTTATTGTGCATGGTTTTAGCTACATCCACAACAACTACTTACCAGAGATGTAAGGCAGGACCTAAAGAAACCTACTAACAGAGAACTAAATGCACCAATGAAAAGAACTCAGAAGTACCATATTGTCTGCTACTTGGAAATTATCATTTACCATCTGCTTGAGTTATAGCTGTAAATAATAAATAAAAATTAAACATGTGTCCCTGTCAATCACAATGAAGCTGTGTACATGAATGATTCTTCTTAGAATTTTTTTTATTCTTTTTTTATTTTCAAGATACACAGATAAACAAGAGCACACACAGTAAAGCAAGACTCTATGCTTCCAGTCTATATACAAGACAGGACAGTCTTGTGTACAGGAGTAAATCAGCAGAAAAAAAATAAAGGGTAATCAGCACTCTAAAGTGACTATTAAAGATAAAATTGAGACAAAGACAAGAAGAGTTTTGAGACAAAACAAAAAAAGGCAAAATGCATTAAGAATATACAAGAGGTAGGAATTTTGTCAGAAATAAAAAGAGGTGAAACAAAGCTGACAGCTAGTAAGGGAAATGGTAAAGAATATCAGTTTAAGAAAAGTTTAGTTAAAGAACGGGTAAAACTGTGAAGAGGGTAAGAAGGATGACAAAGGTTGGAATGAAAAATATGTTCAAATTATTTTGTGAAAACACAGGAATGATGTAACAGTCACAAAATTATAAAACACTTAAAATTAAAAGGAACAAAAAAACCAATCCCTTCAGGGAAGAAACTGCAATGGGACAAAGCTCTGGTACCCAGCTCTCTCATTCTCTGGCCTGGGGTGGAAGTGCACAGCTTACAAAGCATGATAAAAATTATAAGAATTTTACATATTTAACATAATTAAGTTAAAACACCCAAGAATAGTTATCTGTTTAGGTCTGAAGACTACATCAGAACTTCTAATACTATTTTTCCACTGTTTGACCAAACCACACTAAGAAGCCATCCAATTCTTTTCTCTGTATCTGGACTACATCTTTATCAAAAGGTAGCTGTTATATTTCTATTGAAAAAGGATCATGAAATACCTACTAAAATTTTGATTAATAATAAAAAAAACAAAAACAAAATTTAATCAAAAGCTACAGTTATTCCAACAGTGGTACAAACATGTATTATGATAAAAACAGATAACTCTCAGCAGGATAATAGGAACAGCAACTTCAACAAAATAAATCCTAGTCCTTTAACAGGAAAATGGCCTTGATTCCAAAATGTCTCATTTTCTTCATCTAGTCTACCTCACAAAACAGCGATTCAGACTATTGTACCATCTGTTCTAATAGCATAGATTTTTGGTCTCTCTGCTATCAGTATCACAGGTATCAAAAAAAAACCCAGCAAGACTAAAAGGAAAAAAAAACCCTCACATTTTTAAATGCCTTTATAGATGCTGACACAATTCTTAACTCATTAGACTGCGGGAGCGTGCGTGCACATGTGTCTGTGTATAAAATATATGTCAATGCTACAAACCAAAGCCATTAATGAAAAATATGTCACTGACTGTATTTTATCAGCTCATGGAGAAGGCTGAAAAAAGTGTTAATTACAAGCATAAATCAACTGGAGTTTGCTTAAAGGAAGGATAAGGAAAACTAAAGTAAAATTTAAATATTCTAATTAACTTACACATGTGCATGTATTCAAGCACGTTCAAACGTGCAAAAATGGCAACAGACTTCATTTACAATTTAAAGTATTTGATCATTTAAAATATGTGTAAAGTATGTAAGAAATTTCAAGAAATTACCATTAATTTACATAATCACCTTTGATATTATAATTGATTTTATGCAAAATACCCTAAGATCCAAACAAATAGGAATAGCTAATGCACAAATAGACACAGAAAAATACAGAACACACAAAGAAGGAATATTAGACATGCAAATACAAAACCATTTTCTTACAGCTGTCTTTAAACACTTCAGTTTGGACATGGTACATACCAATCACCACAGCTTACACATACATATGAAATCTGCATTATACTCACATAGAAGCTATACTACCATCCCAGTTTAGGAACCTCTGCAGGACTTAACAAATGCCATGTTTGCTCTGAGTTATATTTGGTCCAAAAAGAAAAATGATAAAAGCTTTTCTTTAAAGGAAAAAAAAAGGCAAATAAAAAAAAACAAACAAAACTTGTGACAGAAGAGTTTCAGTGACAAAATTGTATACTGAAAAACAAGTTTAAAGAAATACGTGGAGCAAGCAATTCAGCAGCATGCAGATTATATCCTGACTGAATACACTGGGATGAGGTCCAAACTAATCTAAACTAAAGCAGGTCTGTGTAATAACTTATCTTAACAATCCACAGATGTTAGGCAACCAAACAAATGCTCTGATGAAGGATTACAGCTCGCTAACGTAGCTTCTGGACCTCCACACGATGCACCAGTAAAAATGAAGAGTGTTAGACAATTTTACTCTCGCCTGTCACTTCAAAAATAGTTTACCTTTTTTCTGGATGGTGAGCTTGGATGCAGTGCTACAGTAAGTCACTAAAGACAGCCAGAGCCTGGGTTTGGTGGTTGGGTTTGTTTCTGGTTTATTGCATTCTTGCATAGGTCAATGCATATCTGCATGTGAAGCTAGTGAAGAGAACCAGTAAAGGGGTGCTCCTCATTCCAAGGGTTCATATGCATGGATCTGGAAAAATGTGCATTTTCACAGCATAGCAAAGGGTTCTGGGCTTTACTGCTACATAATGAGAACAAAGTGGCACAAACAGGACTTAGCAGAGTTCCCACACAGGTTCACTTGGAAACTTCACAGGCCGCGTGAAAACATGCTAGAAGGATCCCATGCTTGCCTTCATGTGGAATACAGGGTATTTCATTCACATAATAGAAAAATATTCCTTAAACTTACTCTTACAGGTACTTCTGAATGTGATCCACAATGAGTAGGAACAGTATTCCTGTACTAACACAACATGAAATTCCAACTTGAAATAGCCCATAGCAAGTAATATATACAACTATACACACAGAGAAAAAGAACATTTTCAGTTACAAAAATAAGAACACTTCTCCAGAATTATGTATTTCAAAAATGCATTGTAGAAAGTTTTTTTTCAAATTCAAATTTGGAGACTTCCAAACATGCTCTGCGATGCTAACATCACATTAGGGGGTGACAAACTTTGAACCAAATCTGTGTGAAACATGTGGGGCTAAACTCAGACTAAGGCCAGAGCAAGTTCCCCAAATACTCCACCCAAAACAGATTCTGAGGAGTCTCAATAAGGACCACACTCCATGAGTCTGGAAATTGGAAACCCACAATTACACTGACTCCCATGCACCTTGCTTTGTACAGCAAAATGGGTAACAAGTGTGCTAATATAACAGGCTATATTAAAGAGTTCCTTACTGAACCTTCATGTAATCTTATTTATTTCCATTCTGAAGGATGTATACACATCATCTTTTCAGCTTATTGCTTTTTTTAGCATTCCTTTAGCCACTTCTTCTACGCACACCTAGAAGACACTAGCTATTTCAGACAGATCCAATTATGCAGACCTTCTTCTCTGCCTGAGGCATCATTAACTTCAGCAGGATACTGCCACCACTCAGCAAGTCATCTCTCGGAAGCCAGAGGGAAGAAATGTCATCAATTTACTCTTACAAAACTATTCATTCACAGAATTAAGTTAGACTACGTATCACTTAATGTTTCTGTGACAATAAAAACATGCAGCAAACCATGAAATCAGTATACAGCACTGCATTTCTCTCTTTTGCTATATCAAAATAAATTGGGTAATAAAACCCTAGCTAAAGTGTCAGGATGGCTTCACCCCATTAAAATATAAGTAAATGAATATGAAAATCTACTTGGATCCTTACATCCGTCCAAAATAAATCACAACTTTTCTTGTCTAATGACAATGTGCTTGTGAATCTAAGCTTTCATTAAATGTATTTTTCAAAATTATATACATAGCTGAGTTCACCTAATGGCTCCTGGTCACCAAAAACGAAGGTGCTCTCCCTACCTCCTTCCTCTCCTGCTCTTCTTTTTCTCTGTCAGGGTTTGTCATCTCCCTTCTTAGTTCCCAGCATCCCCATATTCCCTTAGATCCTCTTTCTTGACTGTCAGGTCCTCCCAGGAGCCACTTGCATTTGAAAACATAGCAGAAATTTATCTATGTTTTTCTCATGGATACGATGAGTAGTGAAATCGTGTGGCCAGAAACAGAAGCAAACAGAAGAAAGAGGATGTTTTCCCTATGCAAAGAGGATGGTTTCCTTTTCAATTACATCTTGCAATGACACCAGTACTAGTGCATTAAACTTGCACAGGCATGTTTTTGAGCACTGAAGCCAAATGGCATGATACAGCCTGCATCTATGCTAGAATCTCTGCTCTCCTTCAAAGCAAGGTGGCTGCATTCAAATTGCCTTCTGCAGATAAGCCTTGGAGTACACCAACTCCCAAACCACAAGGAAAAGTGACGCTAATGGGCAGAAGACCAAGCAGTCTTCTGTCAATTTACTAGCACAGATACACTTAACATCTATGAATAGTCCCGGATCAGGTTTAATTTGCTAGTAAAGAAGTAGCCTAGGAGACCAGGTTCTGCTTTTTCTTAAGCCTCTCCTCCAGACTAAACGGTTCAGAAGGGCAGTACAATTCTCTACCATTCTCCCCTCCAAGGAGGAAGAGGACCCCTTTGCCCACACTGATGCTCATCAGACATGGGACTCAGCCATTTCAGGACTGTGATACTGAAGCCATTTTAGCACTCTCTGTTCTTCCGTATCTGTGCAGCGCAGATTTTCCTCATAACTTAGGTTTTCGGCTTGATATTTTTAACCCAGTTTGGCAAGAAAATGAGGTTTATGCTGACAGCTGATTGGTTTCTTCACCCTTTTCTCCCCACACCCTCCAATGATGCTTTAGCTCACCAGACAAACTGTAATAAAACTTTGCACAGCCATGGAAGTTTTCAAGGGTTTATATTCTTAAAAGTTTCATGAAATAGGCAGATCTGCAAAAGCCCTGCAAGTACTTCATTAGTGCAATCTTTTCTCGGCATCCTAGAATCTATGTAGCAATTCAACCACAAGAACTGTTCATAGGGAATGAGGCTCCACTGCTCACAGAACTGCGTGTCACCCCCAAGTCTGCAGTGCCGTTTACACATTTGACAGACAGCACACAGGAGGGATGTCTAAAACCCCACTTTATAAGGATTTTCCACTTGCCCTAGAGAGCATGCTTCATGCTCTTTTCCTGCTTGCCTTTCATAGTTAACTGAAATGTTAACTTTTCAAATCAGATCCTACATGTACAAATGAGGATGAGAGTAAGACGTTTACATTTTTGTGTCTACACAGAAGTGACTGCAGGCATGGCAGGTATTGAAGTTTCCATTCAAATAGAGTCCACTTACTTTCAAGCAGACACAACAAAATAAAATGAAAACCTGTGCCTAATGACAGGCTAGTGCCATTAGAGATAAGGCAGTACATCCCACCTGGATGCCAGGTGCCACTTAAGAGGGCACATCACATCTGCTAGACATACATGTCTTCTGTACCATAAGGCATCAAAAATGGCATCAGATGCCTACTTTTAGGCAACTGAACACACAGTTCACACTAATCTTATTCATGGCCTAAGTTTCTAACTGACAACTAACAAACTGCCAACAGAAAGAGATAGAAAAGATGCAGCAGAGCCAGGATGCAAGCAGTTAACATCAAAAGGGTGTTTTATGCCAGTTTTGTGGACAATGCTGCTAGCAACGGCTTTAGTAGTCATTTTAAGATAAAAATAAATCAAAAAACAACTCATTTTCTTCACATGCCCTGCTGCCAAAATCTCTCAGCTAGAGCTGCCAATCTTTCAGAAAGCTCCCAACAACTTCCACAAAAATTAAGCATTCTCTCCAACAATCCTGGAAATTATAAATTCAGGCAACTAGTTATTGTATGAAATAATAAATCTAACCCAGCACACTGCCAAGTTCCAGTCACTATTGTAATGTACTTCTCTGAGAATATCTTCGGAGTTCAAGGAGGAAACCAAAATCACCAGCAGAGAAGGCATGGGCTTTGTCTAAAGACTCATACCAGCACATTTACAGAGTAATCTGAAATATTCTCCCCCTGCAAGGTTTTGTTTTTTTGTTTTTTTTTTTTTTTTTTCCTAAATCTAATAAAAAAATAAATTAATTAGTACACACCACTGAAAATATACTACAAAATGTGTATGGTCACAGTTCCAGTTGTGACCTTCTACAGCAGAATACAGGTTGGACAACCTGTGAAATGTTGCACCTGAACACCCTCTCAGCTCTGTGTTTAGGTCTACTTGTAACAAAAATGATCAAAATTTACAAACTTACAATTTTGAGATAGGAAACTATCATGCAAAGAGAAAGAGGAAGGGCTAAAACTCAGATTTTATCTTGGCTTGTTAAAAATCAAAGAGATTCAAGAGGTATTAATTATTTGGGTTGATTTGTCTAGGACTGAAGATTTCTTTTCCAGAAGACAAGCAAATCCTTGAGAAAAGTTTATGCAGCATCAGAAAGTACAGGCTTTATTTATCCACAGGTCATCATGATGACGCTTAGACCACTCTTCCTAAAACTCAGCAATCCCAAACATTCCAATGGTTTAATTCACTCACAGGCCCTGTATTTAAGCTTATCCCATTTAAAATCTGTTTTCCATATTGTTACGCTCACCCTTACCTCACTCATCCACTTTTTCCAGTTTCACCCTCAGTATTTTTATTTCCTCAGCAGTGGAAGATTTCTGGGCCCCTGTGACAATCACAACTTCAGAAAGCTTTGCTCTGATCTCACTCATTCCTCATAGATCAGTTTTGTTTCCAACTTCATTTCTTGCCTGAATTTCCTTCAATTTCTTAATATATTTTTGATAATGCAGTAGCCACGAATTGTACATTTTCTGTCACATCAATCTCCATTTTTCACAGACAATTAAGCTACACTACAAATCACTTCATAAATCATTTTTGTATATTCTTCTAACCTTCTTAAAATCAACAAGTTTTGTCTAACTATTTGAGCATTTGGCTGTCTTGATGAGCCACAGAAGCATTAACTGTATTCCTCTTAATCACTTCATGGTTTCCATAGTTACAGCTACACATGGAAGATGGAAATAATTTCTTTAAATGACAGAAGTCTAACAAAATGAAGTAAATGGCATGAAACAGCTGACAGCCAGGACCGATACAACATTTTAGCTCTCGTTCAAAAAACAGAGAGCACTCACCAGGAGCTTTCCACTCCATTTAATCACTTACATATTTACAAACTGTAGCAAAAATATAGACATGCTGAGAACAAGACTGTTGTTACTAGTGCATGAGTGTGTACATCATCTCTGTGGGAGATTACACCACATTTTATTTATTTTCATATCCTATTATTAATTATAATATTAATTTATTTTTCTATATTGTTATTTTCTACATTGTTATTTTTCCATACTGTTCTTGTATACAAATATTCTTCTTGTATACAAATCGTATCAAAACAAATGTAGTAGAGAAGAAAGGAGTTTTTTTTGGTATAGAATGTAAAATAATTAATTGCGAAAGAAATTGGAAACATCCAGCCGTAGAGCAGTTGTAAAGAAGTTTAGTCAGAGTTTAATTTTTGAACTGAAAAAAAAAAAAGCTTATGGAAGAAAAACTGAGTGGGTCAACTGCTGGGTCATACAGGACTTAATGGGCAGGAACTAAGTTCTGTTTTTGTATTATCAAACACACACATACACACAAAATGAAAATAGTGTAATGAACTCTTCATCCTTGGAGACATCCAAAACCCAGTGTGACATGGCCCTGGCAATTTGATTTACTTGGG
>JAOEHX010047805.1:15951-49164 GCA_025448015.1 Bolborhynchus lineola | reverse complement strand
ACCACCGCAACAACTGGAGGGACCCCGGGAGTGGGGGCCGATGCACCCCAATAGTCTGAACCCCTCGAGGGCAGCACCCGGGCGGGGGAGAGGGCGGGACGAGAGCGGGGTTCCCGCTGACTGCCGGCGGCATGGAGGGAGGAGATGCGGGGGGGTGGCGGTGCGGAACCCCGCTTCTCCGCAGGGGCCTGGCGGCGGGGAGGCGGTTGCTGTGGAGAAGGGAGCGGCTGTGCTTCCCCCTGCGAGGCTGCGGCTGGTGGCGGCCCGGTCCCACCTCTGGGCGGGAGGGAGTGAGAGCGGCGGCCTTCTTCAGGCGGCGTCGCCTGGGTCGGGGGAGGCAGAGGCGGCGGGGTGAGGGCCCTGTTCCTGGTGGCGGGTGGGGAGCTCGGGGGAGAGTAACAGGGAGGGTGTCAGTGGGGCAAGTGTGTCATAACCTGCCCTTCACGGGTCTTGACAGACCTGTGCTGAGCATGTGTTCTTAAAGGGGGAGAAGGGAGCTTATGGCCCTTCGGTGGTCTCAGTAATGTGCTTATACTATAAAAAATGTACCTGAGCTGTGTTAAATATGGTGACAGTTGCCTAGGGCTGAATTGGGATGGAATCTCCTTCTTGATCTGATTGTTCCCTTTACCTCATGTATCCTTCCAGCATCTCCATCACCAGCCAAGCAGCGAGCAAAAATGGATGACATTGTGGTGGTAGCCCCAGGGACACAATCCTCCCGGAATGTCAGCAATGATCCCGATGTCATAAAACTGCAGGAAATTCCAACTTTCCAGCCCCTTTTGAAAGGTAAGCAATTGTTCTTCTGCTGTTTTTAAAGGCCTTATTTTTTCATTTTGTACCTAATGGAGTGTGTGCTTTGTGTATCCTGAAGTTCCTGCTGGTATTCATGCTTCCATGTACATTTTTCACTACTTGTCTTGTTTCAAACCTTACTTTAATTATTCCCAGCCTTTTAAATAGCGTGGGAATTGGTTTAGAGATGTGCTGGTAATGCTCACTGCAGTGGGCCCATCTACTGTGAAGACACTACAGCTCCAAGCATGCCAGCTTGCCCTGTAGCACTGATTGATGACAAGGGCTGTGTTATGTTCTGATATATAATGGACTGCAGTCTCCAGTTTGGCTCTAGGCTTCTAACAACATCTATGTGTTACTATCTCAGAGTTATAGCTACCTGTGTATGGGTGCAGTTGCTTGAAATCAAGCCATCTGGTGGGAGATTGTAACACAAAGCAGATTTTGTTCTTATTTTATGGAGTGGGTGGGCTGAGGCTAATGTGGGTCCTTGAGCCCTGTGTTGACAACATCCCTTTGTATCAGTGGACTTTATAAATTCTCTCCATGTCTTTTTGCTTTGTTTCTTTTTCTCCCAGTCTTTTTCTCTTTCTTCTGCATTATTTGTTCCTTCTGTTCAAAGGGAAGTGAAGATTTAAATCGGAGTTGTCAAGCCTACAGTTACCAAAAACTGTACATTTTGTAGTTTGACTTCTACTACCTCTTTTTGTGGAGACCATGCAGTGTGCTCTGTATCTGAAAGCCCCTAAGGAAGGAAGTTGTCTGGAGCAGCCTGCTGCTGAGCTCCTTTCCCTTGGAATAGTGTGGGTCTGCAAACTTGTGTGAGTGGATACCTGGTGAGGCAATGCTTTTTGAAAATGTCAGGCTTGCTGTGCATGCCTACGTCAGCTGCAGCACTTGCTTGTGCCTGTGGTGACAGAGAGGAAGGAGTTGAGATGTTTAGCCATCCCTGCTAGTGGGAGAAATGATATGGCTTCGTACAGCCGAGGGTATAGGCACTACTGGTCTGAGTGTCCGCTGGGAAGATATGGCAGCCACTTTGCCCTGCAGGCATCTTTAGAGATGGTGTAACATCACATCACTTTCTGGACAGAAACTCTTTACTTGTTTGTTTGTTTATTTTTCTTTTTTTCTTGCATCTACTGGGTGTAGACCTTGGAACATGACTAGAACTTGGAACATGAATGCTATGATAGCCCAGTGGGACAGATACTGATTATGTACTGCTTCATAGGGGTCTAGATGTGTGCAGCACTGACCACTATTTCCAGCAGAAGGGGCAGAAAGATAGGGAGGCAAAATTGGAGAAAACCAAACATGGATGTTTTGGGAGCTGGTACTGCAGTCCCTCTCGACCAGGGAGAGAATATGTGTGTTGGTTATATTGCTGGAGTTTTTTTGAGCTTTACAGAGAGTGATATATGATGTAGAAATCTGTATCTGATTTATTCCCTACACTTTCATTACCATTTTAGAATGGACTGATGCTGGCACAGTGTTCATTGTCAGCTGCAAGCTGGGTCATTGTGGGTGGGCAGAACATGCTTTGCTGGAGTCCTGCCTTGTATAAAAGGCAGAGCCAGGACCTTGCCGCTGGCAGTTTAGAATGTAAGTGCTGGAACCCAAATCCAGAAAAGAAAGAGGGAAGTTTTAATTTGAAAGACCAAATTAGAAGATGCATTAACAGCTGGTACCGAGTTGTTTGTGTATGCGTAAGAACACGATGACGAAGTTTCAGTTCCCCCCAGCCTTAAATATGGTGAGTGAATCTGGGTTGCACAAGGGCTATCGAAGTACCAAGAATCGGGGTTGGTGATTGCTTCCTGAGACTGTGTTCCTGTATGGGTGTTTGAGGTGCAAGGATACAGGGCTTGAGGTGGGAAGTGAGAAATCAGACAGAGTAGCCATGCTTAGAAAAAGATTGGAAGGCACTTCATAAATGGCCAGTGCAGGTCCTGTAACTCCTAAACATGCATGCATTGTTTGGTGGGAAGTTGCCTTGGTTACCAAGATGCTTTTTCTAGTCTTACTTTGGACCTGAGGTTGTGTATGTGATACGTGAGATTTTTCTGTTGATTGGCCTGCTGAATTTCCCTGAGTCTCTGGAGATGTGGTGACATCTGGTGACTGCTTCAGAGTATTGCATGCTTAATCACTTCCTTAATTAAGATGTGCACATAAAGATGCGGTTTTTTCAGCCTCGGATACTTCTTGTTACTTGAAAGCAGTGTGGGCTATTGAGTGAGTTGACTCTTGAGAGACCCCAGATATGCCAAAGGCCTGCTTGAGAAGATTTCTGTTTTGGACTGTTTTATTCTGTGTTCTTAACACGTAAGACAATGTTGGGATGGAGAAGGATACTGTAGATCTTCTAGGAGCTAATACTAAAAACTTGTGGGTTTTGATCTACCAGCTTGGAAAGCTGAACAGGTGAACTTAGAGCCCTTGTGGGCTTCATTGTTCATTTCAGTTTCTCCTTGACTAGGCAAAGCCATGGGTTTTTATTTTGCTTTTAAGTCTCAAAAGAAGCCAGATAGTTAATGAACTGGGGAAGCACGTAGTCGTGAAGAGACTTTTTTTGAGAAACAAAACCACTAGTCTCTTTTAGCCATATTGAGTTGAGCTTGTGATCAGTGAAGCTGGAGGTCTTTAGCATTGTACACTTTCACTTGGAAGCAAATGCCAGTGTCACCTCTGTTTCATCTTTCATACTATGTTTTCCTTGACTTCTGCAGCAAATGTTGCACCTCAGTTACAGCTATGACTCTGTAGGGTCCTTCTGAGTAATGTTTGCCTTCTTTGAAGTTGTGTTGTGGTTACTGAGCATGCGTAATAATCAGCATTTAAGAGGTCAGTGTTTAAGCATCTGCTTATTCCAGTGTTTGAACCTGTTGGACATGATTTGACATGGATGTGATTGGTTGGGGTAAGTACTACTGTCTTGAAGTGGTTGTGTCTGCCTCCTATGGCGAGTCAATGATTGGGGCGTGTCATTTTTATAATGGTAGGGAATGCCTTCTCTGGTCTATATTCACATGGACAGAAAGAGAAGAGTTTCCCCTAACAACAGGGTTAGGAAAGATCCCTGAGGACGCCTGTTATGCTGCCATTTGCCAATATCAAATCCCAGTCGCACTCAAAGGAGAAGAAAATTAGTCTAACTACTCTTAAGGAATACACCTGGGAGTGAAGTGCTTGAAGTTGCTATGTGTTTGGAATACAGAGAGGTCATGCATGAATATTTCTTTTCCCTGTATGCAAAAAAAGTTCTCGTAGAAATGTTAGAAGAGGACTTAACAAGAGGATGGTTTTTGGTTGCTTTTTAGTGAAAGGAAAATGTATAATCTACACTCCCAGGAGCAACAGAGGACGTCTTCAACCTTCTTCCTGGTCACAAGCATTCGCTGTAGAAACCTCTTTGTAAGCGATGCAGAACAAACGTGATGTGCCATTTTCTTTCCTTTGTGTGGGTTCTTGAGGGTATTTGCATGAAAATGAAACTTCTGTCTGTTCATCCCTGGTTCTTACAGTCTGTTCATAGCATGAAGTCATCGCCAGCTGTGTATAAAATCAAAGTCATCTACTCTGAGTAATCATTTCAAAACAGTGATACTTCTGCAGGTTGTGAACAAAGCAGCCCGTCTTAAGAAGGTGTTAGGAAAAAAACTAAACATGCAGTATTCTGTGTGGTCGTGACTGCAGAAAGCTCAGAAGATAATACAGTGTAGGACTGCTGAGAACTTACTGGATCTGTGAAGTATCACATCTGACTGGAGATTTGGCTTTTATGACCAGGAGATCCTCTTTGAGGATTGAGGACTGTTGGCAAGAGATGGGATCTACTTGGCAAAGTGCAGTTAGGGCGTCTTTACCAACAGATGGGCCAACATGAAACTATAGAGTGTTAAATAAATGATGATTAATGACCACAGTTAAGTGAAGAAGCAACAGATAGGGTTGAAAAGTGAATGATGAATATTTTTTTCCATGCAGTTTTTCTTGGTAATTGAAGTAAGATGGGTGGGATAAGGATTTAAACATTCTTACAGAGCTTTCCAAAGCTTTTGAAAAGGTGTTTAGGTTTTAAGTTTGTATTGTGAAAACAGAATGCTGTGTTCTTCCAGAGAGCATCAGCATCTCAAGCCTCAAGAAAGGTGAGGTCTGTCTTTCTGGTAGCAGTGAAGTGTTACGGTAAGCAAAAAAGTGGATATATATGAAGGCTCTATTGGTGTGTGTTACTAATTTAGAAGAGACTGTTCAAGAACTAGTCATCCAAGTACAGATACAATTTCTATTCTGAGCTAAGGTCAGCAAGACCTAAGGCAAACAAAAGCTTGATAGTAGGAACAAAACCAGGTGTGTTGTTAAGCACATATTAAGCCAAGACCTGTCAAGGCATGAATTAGAAGTAAATGAATAGGTTATGGCTAACCGAGGGAGATCTTTCCTTACGATGCTGCCCATTATCCATATTTACATTACTTCTTTGTTCATCAAGAAATGTATTTCAAAAATGAAAAAACAAGGCCTTTGGTCTGAAGAATCTAGGATACAGTTTACCTATCAGTAATGTAAGAAAGAAACTGAAGTTACATGGCAGAAAGAGTCTTGGAAGATAGATTCAGCATAAGGATTGTCCTTTTTGTTTCTCAGTATGGTTTAAAGTGAAAACTTTGCAGTGATATTTTTATTCTAGCTGATGCACATCTTCAGCAGAGAAGCAAAAGGAGATGCTGAGAAATTTTCTGTGAGAGAGAACAGTGGTAAAACTTGTGCTGCTGTACTGATGCTGTGCTGATATTCTGTTCTTCAGTCACAGGAAACATAAGCTTGCGCTAGGCAGCTTGAAAGGATTGTTTATACCTTTATATTTTTTTTTATGAGATCACATTTTTCAGGGAAGAAAACTACTTGTCTGAAAAATATCAGTGTATTTATCTTTCTGGCATAGCAAGTAGAGGAAGGATGAGTGTTTAGAGTTTATTTCCTTTAAAGCAATGTATTTGGTCACATCTCACTCTTCAGTATTTTATGCTGATTTACATCCTCTCTTTTTTCGCTTACTCCACTGTATGCTACTTCTTCCATTCTCTGTGGTCTAGGGAGTTTAGCTAATAGGATATGATAGTGAATTTTGTTCCTGTAATTCTTTACTCCTTCCAGTACTTCAATCCTTTTTAGTTCTGCCCTAATACCTTACATGGAGGATCTGTTTATTGCATACTTAAAAGTACTGCTGAGGGCATAGGGCTCTAAGAGAATTTGCAACATTCAAGTTTGTTGGAAGGACTTCTTGCTCATTTTCATATACCTTGTTACAAACAGTAAGCAAGTTTGGCAGAAAGAAATACCAAGAATAATGTGGATGCACATCTGCTGGTGGGTTATTTGTTGGTTGGTTTTGTTTTCCTTTGGTGTTGGCTTTTTTTTCCTTTTTAATTAGTATTTTATTTATTTAGGCTTGTGGAGCTGTTTTCTTTATTGTAGACCTGTCTCTCTGTTACGGCTTCATGACTTGAAACTAGCTCATGAAAACGCAACCTAGAAGATGCCTCAGTTTTGAGGGGAGAACTTTCCTTTCAAAAGGTAGCTGGAGGAGAGGAAGATGATGGTGACGTCCTATTTCCATATGTTCCTCAGTGGTTTGTGACTATTTGGAGAGCTGGACTAACTCAGTTTTATGTGTGAGAGGATTTGAGTCTGTGGTTAGATATTATCCAGACAATATGCTCAGCACCAATTGGAGGAGTACTGGGGACTGTATATACTCAGTTGTCTACCATTTCCCCCCTGTCCCTTTGCAAGCTGTTCCATACTGTGTAGTATCATTTGTGCATTGGCAGATCAACAGAATGAGTGTGAGTATATCTGCTTAGACAGCCTGGCCTCCTCTTTCTGGGGTAGGTACCCTTGAGCTCCAAATAGCTGTGGCTCCTGTCTGGAACTCCACAGGCGTTTATGGCTCCTCCCCACCATCTGGCTCCATGTGAATAAACTTTGCTGGTCATCTCAAGTCACCTCCAGATTGTCCTTCCTTTACCTTCACAGAGCTTCTGTGACAGAGCTCTCCAGCTGGTCTGTATGGCTCTTGTGGTGCAGCCACCCTTTGGGTACATTAGAAGATGTGCTGAGGAAAAATACCCTGTGGTAAGGAGTTAACTGTGTCCTGGCTTATGGATTTGCCACACATTTTGATGAGGAGTACCTGCATGTTTGCCAGTGTACCTTGAAATCATTATTAATTGGTTAAGGTGAAATGAAAGTAATTATTTCTAACATCAAAAATATATTGTGTGATTAGAAATGTTTACAGATGGTGTGATTTCTTTATGTCAAGAGGGATTGGAAATCAGATGCATGTGACTGATAATGTATAGGAGCTAATTGCTCTGCTGGAGTGTTGCTGATGGGTCTTTCTAGGTCCCTTCCAACCTCCTGGTCTATGATTCTGTGATTCTGTAAGAAGAAAATGAGCTAGACATGCCAAAGGTCACTTTGCCATTACCTCCAGGACAGATATGCCATTAGAAATCAGTAATGTGTCCTGGTTTTGGCTGGGATACAGTTAATTTTCTTCCTAGTAACTGGTACAGTGTTGTGTTTCTTTAAATGTTGATAACACACTGATGTTTTAGTTGTTGCTCAGTAGTACTTATTCTGGTCAGGGACTTTTCAGTCTCTCATGCTCTGCCAGTGAGGAGGGGCACAAGAAGCTGGGAGGGAACAACCTCAGAGGTTTCATGCTTACCTGTCTGTTTATATACTGTATCTTAAATAACCGCAAGCTAGAAGAACCTGTAGCTCAGAAGAAGGGATTGGAGACCAAGATGTGCGCTACTGCCTTCACTCTGGCTCTCCTCCTTTTATTTATCCACCTCCCTCTTAGTTATTCCTTGGTCTTGCATACTGTGCTAAGGGGTTCCAGACAGCCTTTGGCATAAGCTGCTGAGATGCTACTCAGCCTTCATAAAACTGTGGTCATCCTTGGCATACTCTGTAGCAGTGTCTATCTGTCTCTCTATCTCTCTCTCTCTCTGTCTAGCTATCTAACTTTATTATGTTAGAAACTGTCCTCCAGCCATCTTAAGACACTTGAGAACTTCTGAAGATTGTGCTGCAGTGGTGTGAGTGCCTTTAGTGGGCTGATGTCTTGGGTGTGTGTGGAGTTTTTTTGTTGGAGGTTTTCTTCTTGTACAAAGGGAAATGCTCCCTTGGTACTTTCACCTGTGTTGCACCGTGTCTAAGTTCTCTTGTGTTCCAAAATGTTTACTAGCTGTATTTTTGGCACATAATTTCAGAGAAGATGCATGATATGCCCTGGTTGGCCTTGATATGTTCATTGAATATAAAATGTCATGCAGTGCAATACCTCTGGCCTGATTCCGTCTTGTATTAGAGATCTACTTTGAGCTGATTTAAGCCTCTGTATAGAGTATGTTTTTTCATACTGTAAGGAGTTTGAAATTTTCATGTGTAAGTCATGTGGTAAAGAAATGAAGACCAAAAGTGAATGCATCTGCTGTCACAAGAGGTATTTTATAGAGGTTAAGAGCAAAGAGTAAGAATACTAGACTGCTGTTTGAATTCACTTGTGGTTGGTGTGGTTTTATCTTTTCCTTTCAGTAGGCGATGCATACAGAAATTGTACTCTTGAAGTGGTAGGTGAGTCTGTTCTAACGCAGTGAAAACTGGGAGTTGATGATGGCAAGCTAGAGTCCTCTAATTAATGCAGTTTCGATATGCCTCAGAAGTCACTTGTGTAACTTGCGCAGACAGAAATATCAGAGTTTGAAGTGCAGTTTGATATTGCAGTAGAAGATGTGAGAAGCTCAGACAGTCAAGCTTGATTCTTACCAACATGTTATATCAGCCTGGCAGTGATGTACTGTGCCCATGGGAGAGATGTAGCAGGGGGTAGAATGCTGCCTTTCAATCTGCCTGCTGAGCTGTGGCTGAAGAGCCAAGGGGATGGCTTGCGATAGGTTGCTGGTAAGCGACTCTGCTATGCAAGGGAAAATGGTGCATTTCATGCTTTGGAAGTAATGAGGTGCAGCAGCAATCCTGCAACGCAGTGCTGCTATGTTCTTTCTCTGTTTTCTGATTTGCTGTTCTTTACCCCTGTAGTCCTTTGTCAACATGAGTATTAACTTGGAAAGACTGCAGTCTAAGCAACTGCCACAGGGTGTCACTGGAATACAAAAGGAGTAGTAGATGCGGTTGGAAAGAAAACCATGCCGAAGCAGCGCATTGGAAGCTGGTTTATTTTCAAACTCTCCTCATGAGCCTTTGTGTTCTGCTTGCATTCGTTGTACGAAGTGACCAAGGTTTTGGTAGCATTGCTGGCAAGCTGGATTTGCAGTCACTTCTCATGAGAGGTAACCACAGGGTCAAACAGTCCTGGGTCTGTGAGGAGGAGATGGTGCAGAGATCTTCATCTGAAAGTCTTTCAGAAGTCCTTATGATCTTGCAAAATCAAAGTCTTGTGTGCTAGTTAATTTTAGTTGTAAATAATAAGGGTTTTCTAAGTGTGTATGTAAGAAAATGAAAGTATGGATCTGCAGTAATTCAGATGGAAGCACTTGAGGTTTGGCTCCTGTCCATTGCTGTTGATCGTTACCTCAGTACACCATCTGTAACATGGAGTTTAATAGCATTTTCCTGGCAACTTGATCATAGGTATGTTGAAGACTCTAGTTTTCTCATCCGCAAGTTATTGATGCTTAGTAAGTTTTTCCCTAGATGCTCACTGTGCTGGGAAGAAATGCTTATCTAGCATAGAGAGTAGAACTGAGGAACTCATGTGTCTAGAAAACAATTGCAACACTCTCTCTTCCCCAACCTCAGCCCAAAAATGTTCAGGTCAATCCGATCTTTTCTTTAGTTCGTCACCAGCCCTACAAAACAGTGTTGCTGCTAAGGTGTGCAACACTGTATAGACTGAGACCCTTTAGCTAGTGAGGGAGAGAGATGAACCTAAAAAGGGGGAAAGGGAGAGAAATTATGCTTCTATGAAGTGAGCCGGACTTTTATGCTACCTTCCTAGTGTGTGGGGTACAGCTAAAATCATGCAAATTAACACGTGTTTGGGAAGGATCTCTGTATTCATCTCATATGTCTATTCAGCTTAAAATCCAATGCTTTGCTAATTCCCAAGTTATTTTGTAGGAGAGGGAGTGTGGAAAGGGAATGTGTTGAACCTTCCTCTCTGTTGCTTTGGAAATGTTATTAAGATATCTTGTCTCCAGTCTATTGTGCCACTAAAAGCCCTTTGAATTTGTGAGGGATTTATGTGGTTCTCTTTCCTTTAATGTGTTAGTGGGAGGTGTGTAGCAAAACGTCTGGACATCAACTGGAGAATCATGTCCTTCACCAGGTGCTGTCCAAACCTTTTGGCACTTGAGAAGGTGTTGGCACTCACCGGGAACTTCAGGCTATAACCTGTTTGAATATAGCTGAGGGTTTAAAATTAAAATGCTAATACAGGCAACCTTAGTGCTTTCCTAAACTTGTTTCCAGTGAGACACCATGCAAAATTGCTTGGTATGTGTTCTCACTGTTCACAGTGAGATTGGTGGTGAGACACATCTGTTCAGCCCTGGGACCTTGGTATAAAATTTCTGGATTCTGTTTCCATGTTTAAAATACATTGTTTCTGCAAACTCTTTCTAAATTCATGTGCCAGCTACAAGGGATAGGAAGTCATGTTTCAAGTTAAACCAGAAGCGGAGTGCCCAGGAAACCTTTCTCCTGAAGAATCCTTTTGTCAGATATTACCTGGATCTCAGACAAGTGATTGTCTCTTCTTATTAGGTTTTCACTATTGTATCCTGGTCATGGTGGATTTTTTTCCTCTGTGTGTGGGCAATTCTTCAAGGGTGGGGTATTTCTGTGACTTACCCTGCCTTTAATGTACCTTGGCATATTACACCCTCTCTTTGCCCACTGTGTGCAATTGGAAGCTGACCTGGAGTCCACTGCACTGCAGATAATCATGGCTGTGGCAGTGTAAATAGGACATTTCCAAAGAGCTCCCTTGAAAGTATGATTATCTTGTGGATCAGGACATTGTAAGTTGCAGTTATCAAGAGACTTCTTTATAATTTTCACTGGGCCTTGTTTCAGTGAGTAACTCTTTGGTTTTACTTCGTGGTGAGACCAAGAATATGGTGTGATGTGCTCCAAAAGGCAGGGTGCTGCAGTGCACATTAACCTAGCAATGTTTCACAGGTTTTAAATAAAATTGCTTATGTTTTAAAACATTCCTTTCAACATGATACCAGCCACAAATGAAATTGCTGGAAAGGCACTGCTGATACTCTTGGTGCTGACTGATCTCTGTTTGCAAGGCATGGGTTGGGGATGTTCAGCCATCTGAGGGGCAGGATGGGCAAAAGGTTGGTTGAGTTTTATCAATTGTCATTCTGTGTAATAGCAGTCTTGGAAGATTTCTGTCGTCTAAACGAAGCTTGGAAATAAAGGGAAAGCTTGATTTTACTTTTCATCCTTAGGTCTTGACTTCATCTGAGTAAACAGAATTTTCATCTGCAATAGGATCTTCATCTTCAGACGGAAGTTCTGAAGTAACACGTGCTGCTTTACCTCCTGTGAGATTAAATCTTGTTTTTCTGTGATACGGAAGTAGCAAAAGGCAGATGACTGGAATGGAAGTACGTGTTTGCATATATACATTTGTACAAACAGGATGACTTAGACTAGAATACTTTTGCTTTTCACTGCCTCCCATTGAGGGGGTCTTATCACCAGTTTTAGTATTAACTTAAATTTGGAGTCAGTTTGGGTGGTGACTGGGTTATTTTCATTGCAATAATTTGAAATTCTCCACTGTTCTTCATTTCCTTAGTTATCCATCTGATTTATGGCATTCTGTGGTAGAGAAGGCAGTAAGGAACATATATTAGTCACTGAGATGAGAGGCTTCATTTCTCTTCTGTTTGCATAGTTGTGTTTTGTTTTGGGTTTTTTTTTCTAACCAAAATCATTCCCAAGCTCTGACATGTGCTTGGATGTATGGGTGGCAGAAAGGAAATGTCTCTTTGATCAGAGATTAATGTGGACTTCACACAGCTCTGTTGTCTTTGGAGTCAAGGGCCCAATGGAGCTTTAAAATGGAATTGGCTGCGCCTCTGCTTTTTGCTAACACAGGGTGGTCCAGAGACTTGAGGTGCTAGCATGGTTTCTCTTTGGCCAATCTAGCGCATGAAGTGCTGCAGGATCTGACATTGAAGAGGAGGGAGATTTAGCTATGGCTTCATATTCTGTGGGAGATTTGGCCTCTTACCTGGCAGCATGGAAGTTACAAAAAGTGCAAACCTGGGGGGTTTTGTCGATGTTGTCTTTAGCACCTTACCAGTAAGACAAGAAGCCTGGTGACAAGTGCAGTGTCCTGTAAGAAAATATCACTGCAGGCATTTGGGATTTGCTTGCTTCATTTCCTAATAAAGACAGCAGGAGACAAAAATCTGACTTTGGTGCACATATTGAATTGGTCTCAAGTAGTAATCATTTCAAGGGTCCAAACGGCTGGTTTGATGGATTCTAGATAGGTACTTACCTGAAGTGTGTTTCTCCAGAGGGCCTGTTAAACTTGCATGCCTGTGGTAACATCCAACAGGTGAAAAAAGAGGTGGATACAAAAGTTGGGTACCATTACATGGTTTTGTGGACTAATCACTTGGGTACATGAATTATTTCTCTTGTTCAATGATCTCTATCACATCAACTGATGACTGAACTGCAGTGGTATTTTAGACTTCCTGTTCTTTAAATGCCGAATGCCTTTATTAGCATCTGAATCCACTTACTGTTGTTGTCAGTGTTTGCATCTCTACTTACATGAAGAATATGAAGATTCAACCTAGCTTTTAATGCCAGGCAATGGGACAGAGGGAGGAAGAGTAGATTTATTTTTCATGTTGTATCTCTTACCCATGCAAAGAAAATTGTGGTGTTGTGTCTAACTTTATACCACCTCAGCTTGCAGAAGAAAGCCACGTACAAAGGTGCAGGTTAAAGTTTTGATTGCATCAGTATTTAAAATCTGAATTAAAATGAAGCAATTTTCCTGTACAGTGAAATGACATCAGTGCCTCAATATCTAACTCACTTTACTGCAGCAGTAGGGCTGATGTGAGCTCACAGTAAGGATAGGGAAAACTGGTTGAGTTGGCTGAAAATGGGCTGTGCTCATGTGTGCTATCATGGTCGGTGTGCGACAGGGAAAGATAAGGATAGTGCATACAGGACAAAAGAAAAGGGAGAAGTTGTTAAATATTGACAGATGAGGTATACTTCTGAAAAAAGGGGTAAAATTGAAGATATTCTGACCTCCAGTCAATTAATATTTAACCAGTGGTCATGGGCAACTCCTCTCTACTGTCTGTTCCTGGTAAATGCAATTCTGAGATGAAAGAAAAATAGGGTGATCAGCATAACCAAGGAATTATCTGGGAAATAAAAAAGGGAAAACACTTCTGGCAGGCAAGGAACGTGAATTGGCTCATCATGGGATCCAGCAGGCTCTGGGGCTGGCATGGAGAGAGATCCCATGGGTTGTGGAGTAAGGTCACATTGGGGCCAGCTGAGATCAGCTTTACCAGTTGTGGAGCCGCAACTTCATGTTGTTGAGTAATGCTGTAGCATACAGGCTTGTGGCTGCGGTTGCTGCATCATTCTCCATAAATCTGTCACAAATTTCCATCTGGAAACATCTGGCACAGCGCTGGTTCAGCTAGCTGTCCTGGCTAGGTACTTCAGAACTAAGGAGACTCTTACCTTAGTGACTTTAAGCAGAGCATGCTCCCAAATTGTATTCTGGATTTGATGTGGAGAAGATGATGTGAGCAGAATTTATTGAGGTGCTCATGTTTTCCATCACGTGTCCTGGCTGGATTTGCCTCTGTATTTTGGTGACCAGCTTACCCCCTTGGGAGTGTGGAGCAGGGTGGAAGGGCAGCCATGAAGCAGCTCTGGGTGGTGATGGGGTGGCATGAGCAGAGATCTGGCTGTCTCAATGGGGCTGGTGTTCCTTCCTGGACAAATTTTGTATTCTGCTCTTTAATTCCTGGTTTGGTTCCGTGATTTTTCCAAAAGCAGGGGTGAACAGAACAAACTAAGCTAATGATTTGAGGCTTTTCTTCCCTAAAAGCAGCAGAATTGATCTTTTCTTTGGAAAGCAGCCATTAGAGGTAACTGAGGTTGAAAAAGATAAAAAGTGCTGAGACTACTCCCAAACCTTTTGTTTTGAAACTGTTTTGATGCCAACTATTTTGATGCTTTTGGTTTTCCCCTTTCCTTCTAAAGGGGCTTAACAGGAAAGCAAAATCTGTCCTACTTCTAATTTTTGACCCTGTTGAAGTTTTTCAGAGGACTTTTAAGCACAGACTATACTGTGCTAAAATGACTTTTAATTATCCAGATTGCTAGGCTTGTTTTTCTCATTTATCAAGATAAGGTACAGTGAAATTGAGGTAAGAGCATATTATTGTGGTGTTCGAACCCTGAATATCAGATTAAAATAAAAAGAAATAACTTGCTATACAGTTGAAAACCACAGAAATCTCTCTCTTCTCTTCCATTTCCCCAACTTGTAGTCTGTACTACCATGCCTTAAGTGAAACTTGCAGTTTGTTTGAGTTTCTGTCTCTGACTGAAGTCTTTGTGCCTGCATAAACGAAATAAACGTGCCCTCTTCTTAAGCGCTTTTCTCCTCCTGTAGCCCATCACGCTGTTTACGTTTGAAATATTTCTTTCATTTCCTTCACAAAATGGAGCTACAAATGCACCCTTGCATGACATAGAGAAGAGATTTGGGTTGATAGCATTCGGGTTTTAAAAAAATTAAGAGATTTTCTAGTATGTGAATTCTTCAAAGCAAAGACATTGCTCAAGCATGAGGTGGTTGAGGGGGGCTAGACTATCAGGTAATGTGCTAAATTAAGTGTGTCATAGTACACTAAATGTATTTGTTCTGCAAGACTAGTTATTGGGTGGTTTTCTGGAATTATAGGCAGGTTGTATGTTTTACTATTACTCATTTTATATTAGGTACAGATGGAGACAGTGTCTCGGTAGGATGGGGATGGGGAAGGGGAATGTACTTTAGCTTAATATTTACCAGTGCCCACAAGGGTGTTCTTCAGTCTCTATATTCAGCTTAACATGTCAGGCTACAAACCAGGTACATCCTTGGTACTTGTAGATAGCTTATAGTAAAAATGAGAATAATCTCACTTCTCTTTCAAGTCCATGGTAGTAAGTCCTTGGACATCAGTGTAATGGTCTTTATGTGAGGACGTGTACTGCTTACGTAACTTATTTTTCTCAGAACTTTTAATGAAATGGAAAAGTTTCTCCAAAGCATTTGAGAAATTGTCATTTTCTATGGACAGATCTAGTGTGTGTTCATCAGAGTGCTTTGACTGCTTCCACTCAGCAATAATACTTACTTTCAATGCCCCCCTATCCAAACTTGCTTTTCAATCCTCATCTATAGGGCAGTTTCTGCTGAGCATCTGTGACAGGAGCAGCTCTCCATGTGTGCTGGAACTTGTTCCCGTGAAGCCACCGAGGAGCCTATCGGTTGATGAGCAGTTAAGCTGCTGTTTGTGATCTGCAGTTAGCTGCATGCCTTGTGCCACGCTGTGGTGGAGCAAGCACACCAAAAAAGCAAAAGTAGCATGAGGTGGGATGCAGTGGAAAAAGGGGCTGGATCCCCGTTTGAGCACAAGGGAAGGAATCCATGCCAAGATCCTAGCTGTACTATGCTTTAATACACCGGTGTTGGCTACTCCATAAGTACATTTCCATTCCCTCTGCATAATGGTAAAATGAGGAGATGTCTCCCATCACAAACTCACCACACCATGTACTCCATGTAACTGAGTCAGTGTAACTCAAGGGTGGGACAAGAGTTCTCTTGGTGAGATTGTAAGTGCTATTTCATTAAATGTTGGTATTTTGCTCAGAGCTATTGTTATCCCACTTTACATTCTCATCTGTGGGACATTTTCTCCTGAAATTAAGCCAGGATGTGCTCACATGCATGAAGCTGTGTGCAAATGCCTTTTTTTCCCTTGAGTCTCAGTTATCAAAGTTTGGACTCTGCTGTGCCTCACTTATATCTTATTTTGTTCATTTAACACACGAGACTTGTTCCAGCCCAAATATTGGTCATGAAATACAGGGATAAGAAAATGGTAAGCTGCAAAGAAAAATTTTTCATTCTTCCACAGGAAGTGTAATAAATGACCTTAAACTCGTGCCTTATCTCATGTTTATACTAAACTTCAACTCCATTGATTTTTCTTCTTACAAATAGAATAACCAGTCTTTGACTCTGTAAGGACCAGAGAGCTGATAGACTCCTGTGTTCACGGGTATTCTTTTCCTTTCTATTTTTTTCTTCTCAGTGACATCCTAGATTTTGCCTATCTGAAGAGCCTTATTCTTAAAATAATACTTCATTTCAGGATGTGTAGTGGTGGAAGAGCAGCTACTTCCCATGGAGCTTCCTGTAGTTCCTGGGACGTTCACAGCCAGGGCTGCTGTCACTGGTATTGCTATTGTAAAACAGGTCATGGAATGGAGATATGCAGTTCTGAAAGCACTACTTTACACTGGCCTAAAGGCCATATGTTTGCTGATATTTTGGGTCAAAACAGACAATTTCCTATCAGGTTAGGTTAATTTTTGCCTTTGGTTTCACCTGTGAGTCTTTGAAACAAAACCTGGGATTTCCTACCATGTCATTCTGCTTAACAAAAGTAAAAAAAGTTAAGTAGCTGTTTTTTGTTTTAATGAATATTCAGCATTAAGTAGAAATGGGTCATCAGGATTTCTACACGTTAGAAAGCAGTAAGATAAATGACAATTCGAAAGCTATTTTTTTTCCCCTTATTCTTTAACTATATGCCCTGTGATGCCTATGGAGTAGAAAAAAGATTTACTTAATAGGCCTTAATGTTCAAAATGACCTCAAGTGGCAGCTTTTGATTCAGAACTGAAATAGGAAGGTCTCCACAGTATTCTTGTCCTTGGAAGCACCCTGTTGTGTCTTCATTAGAAGGACCTCAGTGGGATGATTCCATCAGAATTTCTAAGGTTTTAAGACGTTTGTTGCCTGTATGTAAGTAGGGATTAATTAATTGTAGAATGTACAGTTTAGTTCAAGGGGAGGCCTTACATTCCCATTCTCCTGTGAAGTGACAGTGTAAAGATACTGAAGTGATCTCTTTTGTGCAGGAAGGTATACTGTCCAAAACTAAAGAGGCAGAAGGGATGGTTAGATTGATTATTTGCTTCTCCAATATAGAAGGTGCAGAGAGCTTTGCTCTTCTGAAGTGTCACAGGGGAGTCTGGCATGATATTATATATGCTTGCCCTGAGATATGTTCTTGTTATGCAAATCTTCTTTCTAGGTATAGAAATATAGATGTATATCATATATAGACATATATCTTTCTTGTAGAAGGAAATTTTAAAAAGACTTTTGTGTACAAGCTTACTGCAAAAGAAAAAGTTAATATTTTCAAGAATAAGAAGTGATAATGGGATCCTTTGGGTTTTGGATACTTGGTTTTAATAATGTCTTCAAACAGTCCTAAAATAAAGGATCTTTTCCACAAGCTGCAGCTGTTTGTGGTACCCTATTAGCAAAAGCATCTCCAGTGCCTCAGGCTGCAGCTTTGTGTGCTGTAGGAGCAAATGTGAAGCTTGAGGGGCTTTACTCTGCTGGTGGCTGCTGGTCATCATACCAGTAGCATGGCTGGTAGGACTGGGCTGCCATAGAGGGCTGTTGCACAAAGCAGGTCTAGCTAACCTAGCCTTGCACTCCTGTTAGAGTAGGTGCTACCCTGTCCCTTCCATCCTTCTTTCCTCTCGCTGCTCCTGGCCTGGTAGGTCTGCAGTGAACTAAAGCAATGAGAGCAGATGGGTTTGCTCAGGGGCTAGGGGGTCGGATTGTTTCATGGAGAGGTCTAATGAGTACCAATGGGGATGAGACTACCTAGTCAGGAGCAGGGAGGAGGTGTGAGGAAAGAGTACACTTACTTTTGCTGTCTGTGGACTACTGGGCTGGCTCAGCTAATGGTTTTTACTGGCAGGTAAAAATAACTAGGGGTCAACACTGAAAATAACTAGTGTACAACACTGAAACACATAAAAGGGACTCCTCTGATGTGTTTTGCTGTCTCTGCTTCTAGGAATAGTAATGTAAAAAAAAACTATTTTAAGAACATCTGAAATAACTGCAACCTTTTATTCAGTGACTTTGATTTGGTCCATTTTAAGTGAATGGTCACAAAGTTGACTTCTCACTGTCCCCTGTTTCAAATGCAAATAAGCAGTCATTGCATAGTGGCTCTCTGATGTCTTTGAAAAGGGAGCTATTTCTGCAAATGGAATACAATCTGTCTGTTATCTGAGCAGCAGTCCAGTGCATGGCTGAACTGCTAATCAGTGCCTGTGTGGAGAGGAATGATGTAATATAGTTCAGAAATGTTCTAGAGGCATCATTTCTTAATAGAAGGATCAGATTGGTGCATTAGTTCTGCTTTTTGGCTACATCTAGCAAGCTAGCACCTCATGGAGGATTTGGAAAAGTAAAATAAGGAAATGTGCTGCTTTTTTTCCCTTCTTAAATGAACATTTGATTCCTATCAAAGTGACATTTGTTGTCTTGAAATTGTATAATCCTTTTCGTGTTCAAGTGAGGCAATCACTGGAGAGCTGCAGGTTTAAAGGGCATTTGTTCTGAAAGCTTGCAGAAGGCAAAACTTCTCTGGCCTATGTGAGCAGAGTGCATGGCTTGGCCTCTGCCTGTAGGATGAGTACCAGGGGGATTGTTGTTCACATCTTCCATGCAGGTTGTACCTAGGGTTTGTGTAGTTCATTTGCCTGTGCTGATTGATAGGAGAACATTAAAATGATGCTGTACACAACTGGAAAACTCAAAATGCGGAGACTAATGGAGGGAGGTTGATGTCTTCTCCAAGGCACAGTGAGACAGTCTGGCTCCTCAGGGTCAAGTTATGCAATGTATGCAATCGGCTGGAGCTGATGTAATGGCTCCCTTCTGTCCAAAGAAAGAGAGTACACCCCCTCACATTCATCCTCTGTGTGTTGTCCCCCCTTCATTCATCTCATGGGGCCTGACATTTATCTGACCCTACGTGAAGCAGATCTGTCTTCTTAACTTGGCAGAAAACTTTTTGTGCCATGTTAATTTTCACCATTAATAAGCTGGTTTGGTTTACTGCTCTATCAGACAAGTGCTAGGGTTGGTACAAGAAAGGAGATAGATGCAGGGCCACCCCTTTCTGATAATGATGAACCATTAGGAGTGAGCTGATAGAATTTCATGCCAAGGCTTTGCTTGTGCGGCACTGAAGTGAGTGTTGCTGCTTGATGACCTTGATGACACTTCCCACTTTTCCTTTGTACTGGCTCCAGCACCCACTTGGATGATGGGCTGAAACACATCAGCGTCTGAGCTGCCGTGAAACCATGGTCTCCATGTGTGATAAAAGAGCTTTCTTTGCCTCCTTTACTCTTGGTGAGCTTCTCTAGGTTTTGCAGAGGACTTCAACTCCTGCTGGCATTAGCCTCGTAGGTGCATTTTGGCATCACGTGGCACATGGATATCATGCTGTCTGTCCCCACAACCTGCTCAGAACTCCGCAGTACATCTGTCCCTTTAGATGAGGTCACGTCTTCCGTGTCTGATTCCAGCATCTGCTGGGTAAATTCAGTCTAATAGATCCTACTTCTGCCATTTATATTGTCAGTTGCATGTATATTGACCGTTTCAGCTGAACTGTGTGATTTCTGTCTGTTCCAGCAAACTACAGTAAGAAATTTGGACACAACAATAAGTCTCTAGTGGAATAAAATCGGATTATTTCTTTTTCTTTTGGCCATGACTGTAATTGTTCTGAGTATCAAAGACTCTTACTAATTCTTACTTGTTTTTAAAGTCATTGAATAGCCTGTTCATTCTTGGCTGTTTTTATCTATTCCTCCTTCCCTCAAGTGGTTGCACAACTTGACATTAAAATCAATAATTCCTCATTGATAATTGCTCTCAGGCTATGACATCAGGATTTTCTGGAAATATAAATTCATAGTGCTGATAGCAGACTATATGACTTCATTCTGGAAACTGGCCAAGATGGTTGGGCTCCCTGATGTACAGGATGCAAGGGAGGAGGTGATATGGCATTAGTGTGCATATGTGCCTTACTCATTTGATCTGTGTTGTCTGTTTTGGTTTTTAGGGACTCCCATGTTACTAGAGCATATCTTTAATTCAGGTGTGTTCTGATAAAAGCAGAGCATCTCCTTGATATTAATTGAATATTTTGTTGTTCTGATTCAGCTTCCCTGCTTTCTGCCCTTGCAGAAAAATTCTATTTCTTTTTGCCTGGCAGAGTGAAATAATTGCTGTTTAAAAATACTGCTGTAGGGATTGGTCTGCCATTCTACAATTCCTGATGGTCTAATATGTGGGTTTCAGGGGCCTGTGTTGCAGCAGCTCTCTGCTCTGAAGCAGATGTGTTCAAAAGGATTATCAGGAACATTCTTCGTTTGCATGTGGGCGGAGTGGGCTCAGTGCTCAAGTGACAAAGACCATGGCAGGCTGCTACAGAAGTTAGGAATTGCAATTAGATGCTGGAACAGTCGACCACAGGATGCTGACAGGGCCAAGAATTTAACAAGGTTCAAAAAGGAGTTGGATGTTTGCTTAGGGGTTAGGAATAGAGGGAGTTGTCAGAATAAATGATTACCAAACGTTTTGGAGGGAGTCTCAAACCTTATGTTTTTGAGTCTGTGCTGGTTTTTATGTATTGGGCTAGGTTATCTGTTTTCTGATGGTTCTAGGGCTTCTAATATTGCAGGTGAGATACAGGATTAGTCAGACCTCTAGTTAGTGATCCACTTTGGCAGGTCTAGGTTCAGAAGACTGTGCCCAAGGCTTTTGGGGACTGTGAACCTACCATCTGTAGGTTTGACTTGAAATGTGGTGTCCTCTTGATTTAAAACACTGTTGGGGTGGACTGCTGTGTTAAGGGAAGATCCGTGCACCTTCAGCAGTAGTACCATTCCTATGTGAACTCCGGAAGTGCTTTGGTGAGGAGTAATGTTTGTGGAGGGCTGACTTTCAGACAGTGAAAGGCAATGTCACAAGGACTTAAACCGCTGAAGCAGAATCTTGGCTAATAAAGCTGTTAAGTGTATCCACTTCCTCCAGATCTAAGACTGTGTCTTTTGCAGGAGACCACATTGGGCTTTGCAGCTGCCCTTGCTTGTTCAATGTTGACTTGTACCTCTTCACAAAGCTTTTTATTTTTAAGCACATTTGCCTCACATGTGTGTTGTACACACCTCAAGCACTGCCATGGTCTTTGGGAAGTGGCATGAGCACAGCAGGTTTCATCTCCTGATGTTCCAGCTGGCTCGGCAAGTTCGGTTTGAGCTTAAAGCTGGTTGAAGGCAGACTTGTTTTCCTTACTCCCTTGTGTTATCCCTGCCTCTCATGCAGCCAGACAGGGAGCTGAGCCAACTGAAAACTTAACCCTACCCTCTTTAAAATAACACTAGTTTTCCTCAATGTCAGCTCCCTGAGCCAGCTTTCTACCCAGCTGTAGAAGTGCCAGTGACAACGTAAAGGAGAGGTCCGTGTAATGTGGGCAGTTATATATGGGGGTGTAGGACAGCACTTTGATTTAAATTGGCTTACCCTGTGTGCTGAGATACACAGTATTTCATCCTGCAATCCTAAACCAGATGCAAAGCTGAATAAAGTGAGTGGTTTATTCCCCTTCTATTAAGAAAAAAGAAACTTTCAGTCTTTGAGCTTAGGCTTCTATGAGCTATCCTCACCTGCAAAGAGGTTATTTGTTCTCCTGCCAGTTTTAAGAAAATTGGCAAAAGAATCCTGTAAGTTAATTCTCATGCTTTTGGATAAAAGTGAAAAGGAGAGAATTTTAATCCTTTCCTATGTTTGCTGGAACAACCTGGTACAAACAAAAGCAGTGGTATTGTCAAGTAATGCTTGTTAATATTTCCTTTCCTTAGCAATAATGTAGCTTCTTGACAGTTAAATGGTAGGCTCTTACACTATAGATCTACCAGTTTAAAAAGTTCTCTTTTGGAAATAACAGTAGGATGGAAAGAAACTTCCAGGGTTGCAGTATATACAGAAGCAGGAATGAGTGAATGAAACCTTGCAGCATGCAATCTGATGACTGTTGAGGAGTTGGCATCTGTCTGTAGGGAAAGTCACCATATTTTTAATCATTTGGGTGACATGAATGAAAGACAATGTTACCGCCAACAAGGCATGGTTAATGCCAGAGAACCTTAGAGGTTTTTTACATTATGATTTTTGTGCTGCAGCCATAGAATCATGGTAGAATCACCGAATGGTTTGGGTTGAAAGGGACCTTAAAGCTCACCCAATTCTAAACCCCTGCCACAGGCAGGGACACCTTCTGCTAGACCAGGTTGCTCAAAGCCCTGTCCAGCCTGGCCTTGAACACTGACAGGGGTGGGGCATAGTTGAGAAGCGTTTAGTTTCTGTAGACCAAGGGTTTTCTGCTCTGTGGTTTTCTGTGTTATGGACCTGACTAGTTATCTGGCAGTGGTCAGGTGGAGGTTAAAGTCTGGGATGCAAACTGCTGGCTTTCTTCCAGACTCTCTACTGAAATCACTACTGTCTCCAATGGGACTCTTGCAGTGAGACGTGGAGGATGCACCCTTCTGCGACAGTGATTCCTCAACCGGTGTTTCACCTTGTTAAAGTGTGTAGAGAAATGGTGGGGCAGCTATTGCAAAACATACAAAGACCTTTTTTCTTCTTTTAAATTGTACTGAGACATGATGGTATCCTGGGTGTCAAACCTGGTGGAGCCTGTAAGACATGTTTTATGGTATTGGCCTTGTGTATTCTTAAAGATGGAAAGTGGGGAAGCTGGACATAAATAGCTATGAAATTTGGCATTTGGAAGGTAGAGCTTGGGATACATGAGGCAGAAGGGGGAGATTTCTGATCTAGAGCTTGGAATGCTCTTGGTAAGGAGTACCAGAGAGAGGCTTCAGGACCTTGGCTCAGAAGAGGGGAGGGCAAAGCTGCTTGTGTTAAAAGGACAGTTTCTGCATGATTGTTGAAGCTGGTGGGGGCTGATGGCAGAAGTTGCATGAGCGGGGTGTGTGTGTGTGTGTGTGTGTGTATTTAGTGTCTGGTTCCTGAATGGCCTCAGGGGAGCCTTCCTGTGTACCACAGTTCCGGATGGTAGTCATGCAGGATTTTTAAGCACTTATGTGGGCATCACAGGAACTGTAAGTTGAAACACCTGTGTTTACCTTGGTTATCTCTAAGGAAAGGCTTGATGTGGATCGAAGTGTTCTGGTTGAATGACAGCTCGCTTTATTAGCCTCAAGCACTGAAGAGTTGTGTGCTAACCGGAGAAGTTGCCACTTAAGAATTTTGCTTTTTAGACAAGAAAAGCAAAAGGCAAATGAAGTATAGGGAGAGCATGTGTTTCCAAGGTCTCTGCAGCCAGCATGTCTAGAAGTACGGGGGATAGTCCTATAACTTTGCTAATGCCATAAGAAAAAATACTACATGTTATGAAACTTGCAGTGCAGTTATGGAAGTAGCACTGAGTCTAAACATGTGGGATGGGTTCATGCGTACATTCGTACATACAACAGTAATTACAATAGCCTAAAATTCATGTCCTAACCACAGTGATGTTGCTCCATTTTTCAGTAACTAAGAAAGGAATTTGGCCCAGTGAATGAATTTGAAATGCTCTCAGTTGGCCTGAGTGATCCAGAAGCATTCCTTCATGTTATAAGAAACATGTGCTTTTTATGTTCGCAGGCAGTGATTGCCATATACCAGAATGTAGACAGAGTACTTCTTGCTCCTGCTGCTTCTTCTCTAACTCAGGCTGAACTTAACTAGTTTGCATTAACCAGTTGGGGTGAAAAAGGCTTGTTGCAAGCACACTGAGTTAGAGTTGGATGTGAGTTGAAAGACCTGTTCTGCTAGCTATTCTTTCTAGCTCTCAAAAGGATATGGTATGAGCCTACTGCAAAGGGGTAATACATGGAGTAAATTCGTGATATTCTTTAAGAATAGTAGGGATTACGTAAGCGCTGCTAGAAGTCATCTGTCTCTTTATGAAGCTCAATTTATGTCTTTGCCTGTTGCTCAGAATTGCCGAGAGTCACAGGTGTCTCTGGAGACAGCCTATTCCAATTCTGTTGTTCAATGCAGGGTCAGCAAGAGTGGGTTGCCCAGGAGCCTGTCTGGTTCTGCTTTGAGTATCCCCAAGGACTGAGACTTTGCAGCCTCTTTGGGTAAACCTTTATCGCCTCCCATCAGATCAGATTCCTCATTAAGCCTTCTCTTTTTAAAGCTCAACAGTCCCAGCTCTCTAAGCCCTTCCCTTTGTGACAAATCTGTAGTGCCTTAATCATCTCTGTGGCCCTTCACTGGACTTGTGCCACGGCTCAGGCACCTCTCATACAAAGACAGGCTGAGAAAGTTGGGGCTGTTCAGCCTGGGGAAGAGAAGCTCCATAGAGACCTTATAGCAGCCTTCCTATATCTGAAGGGGGCCTACAAGGATGCTGGGGAGGGACTGTAGAAGATAGGAGAAGAGGGAATGGGTTCAAACTTAAACAGGAAATTTAGGTTGGATATAAGGAAGTTCTTAACTGTGTGGGTGGTGAGGCACTGGAACAGGCTGTCCAAAGTGGTGAATGCTCCATCCCTGACAGGGTTCAAGGCTGGGTTGGACAGAGCCTTGGGCTATGTAGTCTGATGTGAGGTGTCCCTGATCATGACAGAGGATTTGAACTAGATGATCTTAAGGTCCTTTCCAAACCAAACCATTTTATGATTCTATATCCATGTGTCTGTCATACTGGGAAGCCCAGAACTGGACACAGCACTGCAGAGGAAGCTCCTCCAGTGCTGAGAAGAAGGGAAGGATTGCCTCACTCAGTCCTCTTGCAAAGCTGCCCAGAGCAGCCCATAATCTGTTTGCGGTCTCTGCTGCAGAGGTGTGCAGCTGGCTCATGTTCATCTTGCAGTCTGCTGCAAGAAGGACCTGCAAATCCCTCTCTGCAAAGCTGCTTTCCAACCAGTTGGCCCCCAGCATGTGCTGGTGCTTGGGGTGACTCCTCCGCAGGTTCAGGGCCCTGAATTTCTTGTTGCTGAACTTAATGAGGTTTGCGTCAGCACATTTCTCCAGCCTGTCAAAGGTGCCTCTGGATAACATCACAGCCCTTCTATAAATCAGCTGTTCCAGTTTAATATGAAAGTTTGCTGAGGGTGCTCTGTCCCATCAATAGGTTATTAATGAACGTGTTAAACACTACTGTCCCCAGTACCGTTCTGGAGTAACAACACTGTAGTGGAGTAACTGGCCTCCAGCTGGACTTCATGTCACTTATCACACCCTTTTGAGCCTCGTGGGTCAGCCAGTTTTCAGTCCACCTCACCTTCTGCGCATCCAGCCCATTTAGAGATTGTATGAGGTTAAAATCCATATCAATAAATAAGGACCCATCAAGCCATTGCTATTTCAAAGATCCAGGTAAATATTGCTGGAAACAGGAGATGAAAAATAAATAGTAATGGAAAAGCAGATGGGGAAGGCTGCAAAAGAACAGCAGAGGAAAGGAGGTGGGTAAGTACAGTTCTGGCTGGAAGGGGAGTTCTAATAATAAGCTGGGGCTTAGCTTTTCTTTTGTCTATGAGAGACTTTGGAAGTGTGGACTGTTTTCATTTTATTTAAGAAAATAAGTTAAAATGGTGGAAAGAAAAGTTTACAATCTTATTTGGAGATCTCAAAAAGCTCCGCCAAAAACCCTGAGCCTTACTATGGCTCAGTTTCCCAAGGACAACTAGCTGAAATCAATGTACTGGATTGAAACCCTTCTCGTCCCCATAGGAAAACAACTTTCCTTTGATTACTGTTGATTTATACAAGCTTTTCCCTCTTGAGTATGGGAAATGATCCAGTACTTAATTATTAGGCATTGTGAACCTCAAGGTTATGCAAGTTATGTACACGTTTATCTCGGCTTGTTCTGTTTAAATTGATACTAATTTGTTTTGTCGAAAGCAGAGTTTCTGATAAGATGTCTTGTTATCAGTGTTCCTGCTATACTAATTAAACCCCCGAGACAGCACTGCTATATGGTTTTTCTTCCTGTTGTGAAAAAAAAAGTGGTTATTTACTTCATAGGCATTTGAATTCCTATATCGCAGCTATCACCGCGCACTACATAGGGGTTTATCTCCCAGTAGGGAGGGCAGCTCTGGCAAATTCTGCAGTCAATCTGTCTGTTGAGACAAAACAGCCAGGGGCTGCCAGAAAGGTGTTGGTGGGCCAAATGCCACTATAATTAGATGGTTAATTATAGTCAAGGTCATTTGGGAATTTGTGTTCCTGTCACTGTTTCTGTGACCAAATGTCCCATTTCCAGATACTGGAAATACTCAAGTACTTCAAATATCATATAAATTATGATACCCTGGAAAAGAACCCTAAATTGAGCACAAGTATGAATATCACCCAGGTTTCCTGTGGAGCTATGTCTCTGTGTCAACCAACAGTTGTTTCACCTTTAGGGCAGTAAAGTAACCACCAGTGCAGTAGCACCAAATGTGAGTGCTTGTATACTTAAGAAATCTCTTTTTCACCCAAGCTCTGGCCATTGAGTGAAAGTATGTTTCAGTGTAAATGCTTGTAATGAGTTTGGTGCTAAAAATGTGCTTTTTGTATTCTGGAAAAACACTCTTTTTTATGCATGCTTCCCTAGAATGGTATTACACCTTCAGTTGCAGGTTTGCAGTGTTGTTCCTATGTAAATTGTTGGTGCATCTGGCTGGCTGTTCAGTAATGCCTGACCTTGAGTGTAGTGGTTACTTGTACTCTGTCTACTTGTTAAAGTGGACATGGTTATGAACTTTAATAGGAGCAGTCAAGGCTTTTAGAAAATGAGGCTATGAGTGGAGGAACTATCCTGTTTGTTAACATTTTCTGTTAGAAATAGAAGACAGTGAGAAACTACACAAGGACAGAGCTTGCTGTTGTGCAAGAGGATGTTGTTGCAGGTAGCTCTGTGGCAGCAGGTATTGCTAACATCTGTGAATTCACAAGAGTGTCTGGATACAAGTGATGCTAACTGCACCACTGAGTACTGGAGAGGTTGAAAAATTGAAGTACAACTTAAGTGACCTGTCTGAACACTGGGTTTATATGCTTTGTTTCAAGCCAGGTCATCACCTCAGCTTGCTTTCTTCTAGCAGACTCCTCTAAGTGATGGTGGCAGGGAGTAATCTAACATGTTGGTTTTTCTCCGTACTTCTAGCTCTAGTACTGTTGGTATATGGTAATGGTAACATGCAAAGTAATTTTTATTCTTCACTTGCTGTCTGAAGGAAATTGATCTTCATTCTGTCACGTCTAAGCTAAAAGGACATTGTTTTTATGAGCTGTTCAGAGCAGCTGCGACCTTTTCATGAGCACCAGAGGAGGTTTTAGAGCTGGTTTCCTAGAAAAGCAGGAGTCTGTAGGTTAATGCTTCTAGAATATTGTCTTCAATTCCACAGACTTTTCCTCCTGGACAGCTGTACGAACGGGTTTTTTCTTACTCCCCAAGGAAGAATGCAATTGTAGGTACAACGTATCTGTTGTCATGTGAGTTGAATTTTCTGTAGAGTGCTTCCTCTTCAGAGGAGTTGTAGATAGGAACTATCCCAAGCTTGAAAGTGCTTGTTCTCATTCTTTGTTTGGTGCTGGATATTTCAGGGCTCTTGACTATTAATCAACCCTTTCAGTTTTGTCCGAATCTTCTCTCTTCCTTGCTTTAATAGGTTGTCCATGGATTCCATGTTGCTAGGTCAATCAGTAATGCATTTCATTTGTTAGTTGCCTGAAGGCACAGGTTGATGTACTTCAGATAAATGTCAGCTTAGGTAAAATGTGCAAGGGAAGGGATCATCTGCTTCCCTTTGCTACCAAAAACTGGTGGCTTGTGAGGAGAGGACAGCAAAAGGAGGCTGGGGAGAAGAGGAAAACATCTGAGGTACTTTATCAGAGCTGAGAAGAGTTAGACAGCATAGGTGCCAGATTTGAGCAAATACTGCTGAGTCTTGGTGGGGAGTGCTGTTGTGCAAGAAGAATGTACGTCAGCCCGTTAATCAGCTGTGCCTCCACTAACTTTAGGGCATTCTAGGGAAGGATATAAGAAAATCTGTACAAAAAAAAAAAAGAGATCAAAAATCTGCACTCTTGAATTGCTTTTTGCATATGATTTGTTCCTATTTTTTTTTTCTTCTCCACAATATCAGCTTTTTATTGTTCATAGCGAGACAAAAAGACTCTTGTTCCTGAGGGAAGGGGGTGGTGGGAAGACCTGGTTAAGAGAGGAGGAATGTCCTGCTCACTGCCTGACTCTGGCTCCAGGTTGAAGACATGGGGAATGGAGGGGAATATTTCAATATATAAGGAGCAGCAAAGTGGCAGAAAACAAGCGACAATGAAAACAAAATGCAGCCAGTAACCTTGGGGCTCTGACTCTGAGCAAATGTTTATCAGAGGAAGATTCTGCTGGACATCACCGGATAAGAATGAGTTGATGTCACTCTTGGCACAGGCGGGAGCTCGGTTTTTTCCACATAAACAGCACAACACGGCAAGGGGGAAGGAGAGGGAAGGGTGGGAAGGAGGAGAGGGGAAAGAGGAAGAGGAGGAGAAAGCTGTTTGCTATAAATTGGGCTAATAAAAATATATAAAAGCATGTCTTGTTTTGTTGGAAAAGGTCTCAGTGCTGGGACATAAATAGACAAAGGTTAAGGATGCTTCAGGACTCCTCCTCCACTGTGGCTCTGGAGTGCTGTACACAGATTCCTGATGGCTGTTGCGTAATTTGCTTTGACTTGCTCCCAGTTGAGAGCATACTATGGGCTCATTCCCGTGGCCCTTATTCAACAAAACCTCATTTGGCTTTAATGGGAATTTTTGCTTGAATAAAGAAGTTCAGCTTTTGTGAACTGGTAGCATCAGTGCCTGGCCAGTGAATTAGGAGGACCTCCCCTCACCCTCAATCCCTGTACACCCTTCTTTTAAAGCTTCATTGTATTTTATACTTCAAATAATGCAGTGTTTTATTTACAGAAATCTTACACGGGGCAGGCAGGCAACAGAACAGTGAAGGCAGTCTTCCAACAGGTACCACTGAAGCTAAGAAGTAACTACTCTTGTTTAGTGAATTTGATGGTGAGCAGTGTTGGCAAGTACCTCAGAAAAGGTGTTGCTACAAGGAGTGAATGTTACGATACAGCAATCCTATAAGAAACTGCTTCTAAAACCAAGAGTCTTCTTAAACCAAAAAAGCAGGGGAAATCATTTACGGCATCTAATCTGTGAGGTCTCTATACAGGAACAACTACTGGTGTTCATCCCCTGTATGAATGCTCTCAAGAGAGAATAGAAGTGGCACAACTTTTTATTATTTTTTTTTAACATATGGCTTGATCTAATAACTTTTTTTCCTGTAACAAACATAGGAGTTATATGGTATTTGCTCTGTTTGTGTGCATGCATTCTAGTTCAGAGCAGATTGTTTCTAAAGTGACAAACTAGTTAAACTAGTAAAGAGCTCTCCTAGGCTGGAGTAAGTGCTAGTACTGAGCCTCCTAGCAGTACGGATGTGAGGCACTTTGTGTCCTGTATCCTTCCTTTTGCCCATCTCCACTATGTATATAAGTTGCTACTAGCAGCCTACAGATACCCAAACATCTGTAAAGTGCTTGTGGTCGTAACAAACAGCCTTTCAGGGTATTAGTGCTTGTGGAAAATTGGGCTTTTCTTTTTCAGAATGTAACAGGATTAAAAAGCTGTATTTTTGGAGGCACAAACTGTGCAAATCAGTTTTACAATATAACTTGTATTCAACTGGCTCACATCCCCAGGCTTTTAGAGCCACCTTGGTATCGTGTAAGGAGACAAAGCTTTACATTGACCCTCTTGATATGTGAGTCTCCCAGGTGTTACATTGCTCTCCGGAAGCTTTTCAGTTTGATGACTTCCTGCTAGACCACACTATCTCATTCAAAAAACTCAGCTAGCATGGTGTTGATAGAACAGATTTGTGTGCTCTCTGTTGAATGACCTTACTAGACATGTGCACATTTCAGACCTCTTTTGCCATTACTCAGCTGTGGGTATGAGGAAAGAACAGTGTACCAGGCTTGAAGGCAGACTGGGCAAGGAAATCTGTTGTGTTTGTGCTGGAGCTGTTTGAAAGTGAAGGCAGTGTAGCTGGGAAGGAGGTGCAGTCAGGTTTATTGTGTGCTCCACTCCTTTCCTGAAAGACATCAGAATCAAACAAGCCATTTAACTGCTGCTGTAAGTGCTGTCCTCTCTTAAATTAGGTCGAAAGAGGGAAAAAAAGTAATCACGTGTTCATAAACTAGTGTTGAATGAAAACATTTAAGATACTAATGCATTTCTAAGAGAGTCTTAAGAAATTAAGGCTCCAGCCTTTCAAGTTTTAACCTGTTCTAGATGTTTTGTATCTCAATTTCAGGGCATTTGAGGAGTTAGATACTGCTGTATGTTGCTGTCACTTGTGTCTTCTGTAGAGTTAGCTTTCCTGTTATCTTTCTCGCCCAACCCAGGAAGAGGCGCATACGTGTCTGCACTACCATTGTTTATTTTCCTATTGCTTTTAGGCTTTTCTTTTTGTTAGAGTGGAGATGTTGATATGAAAACAAGAAATGCTTCATGACTTAAGAACAAAATATGGTAAGGCTCTTCTGTCATGATGCCTGTGGTTACAGATTCCCAGGTGATCAAAATTCTTCCCCTACAACTGCTGAAAAAAATTGTGGCTCATCTCCTTCTGCATCCTTTTTATGAAAGCACCTCTGAGGCTGTTTTTGTACAGCTTGAAAAAGCAGTGCTATTATAATTCAAAAAGTGGATATGTTTATGTCTGCCAAAACAGCTTCTGGAACAGCTACTTTCTGTTGACAGCTGCAGGTCTTATAGCCATCCTGAAGTTACTGGTGAGCCTAATGTGAGCAAAGTTTAAGTATGCAAGGTCTATCACCTTCGTAAAAAACCTAAGAAAGCATGGATTGTATCCTGCAGATAGAGAACCTAATGTCAGGATCCTATTCCAGTTACAGTGAATCAGTTGTACATGTAATAGTTGGTCACTTCAACCTGGATATACATTTCATAGGACTTTGCTTTTTATTTCTCTGGGTTCAGTCTTATATATGGGACCTGATGAAGGGTTTACTTACAAGTCAGACTGAAGCTACCAAGTCTGCAGACTGTGCACAGGAGCAAGCTGCTTCAGGTAAGGAGCACAGGCACCAGGTGCTTTGCTTGGCTGGGCTCATGGGAGGGAGAAGCCATTCTGCTGAAAGGGGAAGGCTTTTTCTGGATCAGCCAGCTTGAACCACTATGTCCCACAGCATATGAGTGCTGAGTCTGGGAAAGGGTGGCTGAGGTCACAGTGGCACACCTGCCTTTGGGAAGAAGGTGGCTGTCAGAGCAAGGACCACTTCTGGAGCTGGTTGGGCACCCATTACCCTGCAAGTGCCAGCACAAGAGCTGAGCCTGTGTCTGTTGAACTGCAATTGCTATGGATGGTCAGCACAGCTGTGGCTGATAGCAACACCAAGTAACTGCCACCAAGTAACACCAAGTGGCTTTGGAGTGTCATCCTTGCTTCAATCTTTAATAATCTGAAAATCAAAGTCTTAGATGCAGCCTCACAGGAATGCTGAGACTCTACAATTTGCTATTAAGAGTTTTAAAAATGCAAGATGTAGTGAAAAATAGCTCTTCCTCACCGTTTATAATGTTAACATAACAGATGTAGAGAATGTGCCACCAAATGTTTTATTTAAAAACTGCTTTCATGTAAAATCTTGAGAACTTAATTTGGACGCATTCTGCCTTTTCCTTTCTTTTTGTTTGTTTTTTATTTTTTCTCCCTGTTTTTATAACAAGAGGATTTTCCTGGGAACAAGGCTGTCTTTGGCTTTACAGCTCATCTCTTCCTGGTATTTTACTTCTTATCTGAAGTCAGAACCTTCTGCACAGATAATAAGAATTAATTGCTGTCAGTGTCACAAACCAAGTTGTTGTTTCATAGAATCACGGAATGATTAGGGTTGGAAAGGACCTTAAGAGAAATTGAACTTTATTGGCATAAATGCATGTATTGATATAGAATAATGTGGCTTTCTTGAGGCCGGTTCTCTCTGGCTCAGGGACTCCTCTTGGATACTGCAGGATCCTGGGGCCCTGGGTGCTGCTGTCCGAGCAGTCCTGTGGCAGCCAGGTGAGGAGGTGTTAATTATTAGAAAGGTTACAGTTCTGGAGCCTTGCTGGGAATTGCAACTGGCTTTGTGCGCAAGCAGTACCTCATGGAGATGGGTCAATTGAAATGCCATTAAGTTTCTCTTATAGTAAACCAAGTCAGAAAGTCTGGTTTGTTTGGATTTTTTTAAAGCCATACCAGATAAAATACTCAACAGTTTGAGTATTTAGTGTTTGCAGTTTTATTTGGCTAATGTGTATATTTTCTAGTGTTATGAGCAAAAAGAGTAGATGGATGCCTTCATCTGTAATTACTCTGGTGGTATTCTGATGCTATATGAGTTCCTAACATGATGTATGTTTCTTTCCCTCTTTGTCAGAGGATGACAAGAGTGAGTACTGTGCTTGCAGGGACTCTTACAATTTTGCATGCCAGACTCTGTCCCAGACCGTGGAAGTATATCTTCAGATCATCCACAGAGCAGGACAGCTGATCTAACAGCTGAGAGGAGGAAAGACATTCCTACAACTGTGTGTTTTGTGCTACTTCTGAGGCTTGTTGATGGGGAGCTAATAGTGATGAGTGGGTACTTTTTGGGTAGGTTGATGAACTAATCCATCTGGGGAGGACCACCAGTGAGAACCAGAACTGGATCAAGGACAGGGCCTGGCAGAAAGGGTCGTAGAAGGGGTGACAGAACAACAAGATTTATCCCCTTTTCAGGGACACAGCACCATAAGATTAGCACAGGATATAGTTCTGTGAGGGTACGTTCTTAAATAAGGGCAGGGGGCTTTTCCTGGCTGTTTTCCTGCTGTAAATGCTCTATTGGTCTTGTAATGGACCTTAAAAGTACCTCGAGGGAGACTCACTTGGAGTATTGTGTGCATTTCTGGTGTCCTCAACATAAAAAAGACATGGAACTGTTGGAACAAGTGCAGAGGAGGGAAACGAGGATGATCATGGGACTGGAGCACCTCCCGTATGAAGATAGGATGAGAAAGTTGTGGCTGTTCAGCCTGGAGAA
>JAOEHX010047802.1:1777-15847 GCA_025448015.1 Bolborhynchus lineola | reverse complement strand
CCCATGGCAGGGGGGTTGGAACTAGATGATCTTAAGGTCCTTTCCAACCCTAACTATTCTATGATTCTATGATTCCAGCAGGGTGGAAAGTAATAGGTTCAATACACCAAGTAAAGAAACTTTCACATAAAGATCAAGTAAAAAACAGAAATACTTACATCAAAAAAAGCTTTTTCACTTGCATGTTTTGGGGCTCCAATTGTCGGAGAAGCAGGAATCACAGTTTCTACTTCTGCAAGCTCTATGTGTCCCTTACAGCTTGTATCCTCACCAGAATCATAGTATCGCAGCTAGACCACAAGAGAAAAAAAAAATAAATCCAAATATGCTACTTAGATGGGCATTTCAATTCTATTTTCCTGGGTGTAACATGGAGTGGTGAGGTTGAGAGGCACAAGTGTTATTAGGACCCAAGGACATCAGACATGGGAAATTTCTAAGACAAAACTGACAGAAACCACAGGTTTAGTATATACAAAACAGTGGGATTGGTGATAGCCCTTAACTGGCCAGTCCTCTAACTTGACACTTGTGGGTAACAGAGAAGTCTCCCTCATCTGCTCCTGTGCAGACATGGAATTAGGGAAGGAGCACTTTGTTACCAGACTTTCAGAGAAGAGAAGCTTCAAATGTTCCTGCATTGCGTCTGGTCAGAGGATGTGTGTAGGTTGAAAGTGGAACATTGTCTTTAGGATTCAGCTTTCCTTATCAGTTTTTCTAACAGAAACCACCTAATTAAAGTTCATTACTTTGAAACAAGTACAAAAGCTTTACTCCACTAAGGAATTAATGAAACACTTATTCTCTGTATTTCAAGGATTTAAAATGATCAGAAAAAATTTAAGTATAATTTTAGATAATTACAAACTACACAGAAAACTCACACTTTGCTACACTGCACTTTGAAAGAAGCTTGCCTTTTTTTTTCTCTCCTTGCAAAGATACTTTGGTATGAATGTTAACCACTCTGCAAACTGGGCTCCAATGTGCAAAAAAGTTCCAAAAGAGAAAATCTCTTAAAGTGAGGAAAAGAAATCCTAGACATCAATGCAAAATAATGAAGTAATCTTCACAGCAGGGTCAAACAACAGAATTCCAACTAAGACTGACCTGTATTAATCCTACATCTATGAAACTCAGGAGGATATTTGGTTATGCAAAAATTTTACAAGTACTTTTCTCTTCTGCAAAATGGAACCTTTTCTTCTGTATACCCGGAGTATACATATCTTTTTGTTTGCAAGGAAAAATGCTAATGGCAAAGTGTTTGAGGAACAAAGAGGCTGCAAAATACACACCAAGCTTACAATATCTGCTACTGTTTCAATATGAATGCCTGAACAAAACTTGCTATCAGTTACTATATTAGCTCCCAGCATCCCAATTGCACTCACAAACTGCTTTTAGTTCTTTTGGTCACATTAAAGAATAAATTATGCTTACCACTTAATTCCTCAATGACGTTCTAGAGCTAACAGTGCTCGGTGCTTTAAAAAATTGATTGTATTGCTTGTGTACCTTAATGCCCAGAAAATGTCCTCAGACACTACCTGTTGCAAAAAATGTTTGTACCCAAACAATAATGCATGACTTCCAGTCTAAAAAGTCTTTTATGATTATATGCTAAACATTTACTACTGTTTAAACAAAACAAAACAAACCCCAAAATAGTAAAAAACCTCTGTCCATTCAGAATGCCATATCTCCTACAAGATACACAAGATAAACACAGATATATGGTCTATAACGATGTAACACATACATTGCATAAACACACATCTAAAAATAATCATTATTAGCATTCGTAAATCTATACAAACTCAGTCAATAAAAGAGCAGCAAACTAATTATTAGCATTCGTAAATCTATACAAACTCAGTCAATAAAAGAGCAGCAAACTAGTCATAAACAAGTCTACTATCTGAAAAGGTTTTACCTGGTGTTTTGTCACATCCAGCACAAACCAGCGAGGTTTCCAACCTTTTAATAAAGCTCCTCTTTTGTATAGCGTACCTTCAAAAGATCTGAAAGGTACAGAAAACATATAAGGAACTTGATTCCATAATATGAATACTAGTGATACATAAAAGCCCCCAAATGACTACATACATATTAAAACACTTCTTTTACAGCAGTAAAACAGACTTGTTTTAAACCAGTAGTTTAGTTATTGGTAGCTGTGATATACTGATAAATACTGTTTCAGTACTTTGGATGCATTAAATGCGCAGCTACAATTTGCTTGTGCATATAAAGAGGAAGATTGAAAGCTACTGCTAGGAGAAAGAGGCCCACCCATTAAGATAACAGAAAACCAAAACCACTATGAAGGAGTAAAGAGCATATGAAAATGTATTTTTTTTCCTTAAACAGAGACTTGTACCTATCTAATAAAAAGTACATAAACAGTCTATAATTATTCTGTTTACCTATTTTCATCATTCTTTGATGTGAAATGATTGTATAGTGTAGTTGTTCTTCTGTCTACTCCATTAGAGGGAGAGATACTTGCACTCTGTTCCTCACCTAGCCCACTGCCAGGTATTTCCAACAAAGACCTTTTTTGGTAGGAATGTAGATTAGCTGACGTCATTCCTGAGGAGCCAGAAGGATCTCTTCGGAGCTAAATAATATGAAAATAAAAGAAGAAAAGTAACACAATGTGCCTTTCATTGTGAGACTGTCTCAACTTTACACTGATAGTATGTGGTACAACACAAGTTGTGAATTATTATGAGGCCAAAAAAATCTTCATACTACGAGTCAGTGCCGCCTCAGAAAAGAAGTCAGAGGGATGGTAATTCAATGCATTTCTTAAGCATAACAGTCCACATGGTGTGAAAAATCAGTATTTCAAAAAAATCTTGTATACTCCAGTGACACAATCTTGAACAATGCCTCCCTTGATTTCTCAGAAGCATCTAGAATTAGGCAGACATTTGGATACAATAAATTTCCCTAATTTTATAGAGAAGGAAGGAAAAGGATAGGATGGGAAAGAAACGAGAGAGATGGAAGGCAAAAAGAGTGCAGTTTCCAAGAGCTGCTTTACTGATCCAATACAAATTATTTTTATAGAATCTCAATAACCTGGAGTAAGAGGCATCCTAAGTTTAGTCTTAACCTAAATGACAGCATCCAAGAGATAAGAGTTCTTTGGGACTGATACTAGCTATTTCATTTATCTGAGAATCCTTAAATAACAGCTAGGACAGGAGACTGATACCAGGTATATTTATACTTGCATTTTCTATTCTGCTTCCAATTCAATAAAAAACCCCTCTTATTTGCTAGAATTAATTTTTTTTTCATCTTGAATTTATCTAGGGTATAAAGTGAGCTTTAATGACTTTGACAAGACATAAAGCAGTTTCCTTTTCTAAGAGGAAAGGACAAATAACAAAGTAGTGCTGTGGACTAAATGTTACATGAAAGCCGGCAAACCTGAACAAGCACATGAAGCTGAGGACTTAAGGTACAGACTTGAACTGGCAACTCATTGTGCCAAATTTTTAGGAAAAGCTCACAAAAAGCAGTATCATTCTTCCTATTGAACGTGGATTAAAAAAAAAAAAAAAAGCAGTCTTTGACTTAGAAAGTATCTATATTGTCAGTGACTGCTTTTACCCAGTTGAACTGGAAACACAAGCATGAATGCTTCTGACCTTTACCAGAATCTACAGTTCCAAAATTCCATTTAGACATGGAAATATCTTTACTCATTTCTGAAACTCTGTTATGTCCTTTTGGCTAATTTTAGGAAATCAGGTTTTTTGTACTTCAAGAATCTTTTCAAAACATAAAGTCATATGCTCATGCTTATTTTGTCTGTGTATCTTAATCTACTCTGGTAAAGCCATTAGGTAAATAGCACAAGCATAAATATGTTTTTCTACATACAGAAATACAAAGCCAGTGTAATGGGTCAGAACAACATTTCTGAAAGCAGTATTTTACCCCAAGAAATACAGTGATTTTGTTAGTGCCCCAGGTAGCCTATGTAGCAGGAACGGAATGCTCTATTGAATGGGCTCTTTTACTACTTACATTGTCTTGCCTGGTGTCATCTTTTAGACTTATTTTGACTCTTTCCCACAAAAGCTGCCACCTTTCTGGGCTCTGATTTAATTTACTCTCCAACTTTTCGATTTCCTGAAACAAATAGCAAGAGTTTTCTGATCACAGAATCACAGAATCACTTCCTGCAATCATTTTTGTACAACTATTTTCTAGTCAGTATTTTTACACAGGAAACTTTTAGGCTGTGTTGACCAGTAAAGTACAAAAACCTCTGTCAAACTAGCTATACACTGAAATCCACCAGACTCAGGGGTCGAAAGCAAACAAGTACCCCATCAGCCACAAGTTGTTCTTGCATGTCACAGGTTGGAGGAGCCATTATGCTCTCAATTCTTTGCCAGTTCTCCTGAAGACACAAAATTCAACACCAATTGCCATAATAGAAACATGACAATGATAAGGATAGGCTATATTTTTATAAAAATATTTACAAAGAACAAATTCTGTGCGGTGACACCAACATTGTACATTGCCAATATTAACATTTACCCTGGTTGATAAAATGTGATACAAAGCTGTAATAAAAGAAGGAAATGAAACAGAAAGATTTATTCAGTTTGGATACCAAACTGAAACAACATGTTCTTGTTGTGGAACTTGGGAATATGACCTATGTCGATAACCTCCAGCTAGGGCTATTTCCTGTTAATAAGATAGTGCATGCTAAGTAAAAAGAGGCAATTTCATCAGTATATGTTTACTTCTGAACACTCATCAATACATTTCTCATTACTTTGATACATGGTCCATATTCCTCATCATGCTTCCTTTCTATATTTTTACTTTCAACAACTACATTGTTATTAAAATATGAATCTTAATGAAATCAAATTAAAACCTTAATTTTGAAATCCAATGAAGTATTGATGGAACCAAAGCCTGACATATGAGAGAGAATTCTCATGCTATATAAGAACCAACTGAAACCCAGGGCATTTATTTTCAAAGGAGAGACAGTAAGTCTCTTGCCTTTATTTACTTCTACTACACCAAGTGATTAAAGCAGATTTCATGATATTCTCCAACTCTTAGTGATCTTTTAGAATGACAGTTTCTTCAGGGTATTGTTACTGACTGAAGGACTTACAGAAAATTACTATATTTGACCAGAAAAATCTTGATATCTGAATTGAAAATAAAAAAGCCAATATTTAACAAAACATTTCTACAAACTCTTCCCTGCTGAAACTAAATTAGAAAATGCAAAAGTAAAATTAAATTGAAGAAATCTGTCTTATCAGCAAGACTCAAACCAGAAGTTTTAAATACTGAAGATAGCTGAAAGCCATACAGACATTAAATATTCTGGGATTCTCTTCCAGCCAAGAAATAAAAGCAGAATAGTTTTGTTTGGAGTATCTTCATAGGTAGATACAAAATAAGGAGTGGTGAACACAAGCCAGACTAAAGGCGTCTCTAGATTACTTGTTCTTCTTTCAAAGTGCTGAGTGTAAAATGCTTCCTCATGGGATACAAATGACTGAATCTATTTAACAGACTTTTTACGTAAAAGGCTTTCCAAATTGCTGTAAAAGGATACAAGCTCTTTCGTGCTAAAAGTTAGTCAGGTTTTAATTTGATCATTCTTTCTGCCCTAGTCTTGACTTCTGAGTATGAATCTTTCTCTGCAGAATCTGGAAGTAACTGAGACTTGTTACTTAGCAACTGGGTCACATTCCTTCTTTTTTTGGCTCTACAACGAGTAGCACTTCCAGAACTTAAAATGAAAACCTTTCAACAATCTCCTATATATAAAATGAAAAGTTAGGAATATATTCTCCTTTAATAAACCCCATGTAAAAAAACTTACATGGCAATAAATCATTAAGATTTACTCTTGTTCCTTCAGTTCTAAATTTTACTGAAAATGTCAGATTTTTTTTTTTTTTTTTTCATCCACATATGGAATGGACTATGAATAGCTGCATTTCCTTGAGAGAAAAATGCCTTAAATTTATCTTTCTGGTTCATTTCCTGTTGCCTAAGCTTATGGGAGCAGAAGTCAATACATATAAAAAGAAAGGCTGTAATCAACACAATCTGGGGATATATGAGTATCGATTTCCTGAAATTAGTTAATACAAATGATTAACATTACTGTGCCTTTCAAAAGATGCATCTGCTAAGTAATCTGCTTTGTAATATCTGAATGGTACAGACAGGAGTTAACTTTGGAGAAACTCCAGAACTGCGGAGACAGATCACTTCCTTTGAAACCACAATATGTTTGTGCACACAAAACAATCTGAACAAAGTCCTTCACTGGTCAGCTGTTTTGACTGTGACAGAGCACCCTGTTTTGTGAGCCCTTCCTTGTCAGTATATATAACTCCTGCACTAGAAAGCTTCCAAGACTTTGACCACAAATAGATACTGAATGCATATCCAGTGGCTGAATTACTGCCTCCGTGAAGCATTTAGACTTGTGTGTTCAGTATTTGGAATAAACTTTATGGTTCACTCTGTTGCGTAACTGCAAGCTCATGATCTGAAGCACTATTTTTATTGTTTTGCTGGTTATTCATTGACCCCTTATATAGCGTTAGTTCTTTATCGTGTATATTTACAGCAGAGTTAATTTGGGTGACTGGCATCTTTTGAGTTTGCCAACCTCTTGCTGAGCCATCACCACCTAATGTTAAGTGATGTAATTGCTTATTTGGAAGAACAGAATGTGTAGGTTCACCTCTCACAATTCTTAAAAGTAGTGGAATCTGATCCACCCTCAATGAATTACGAAGACTGAATACCTTTTTAGGAATGCCAGCAAATTAGCGGGAAAGAGGGGAGATGTGTCTCCCCTCCAGGATTTGATTTGTATTTTCACTAAAACACTGATAGATTACTATCTCTAACACAACTGGCAACCAGGCATATATCACAGAATGGTGGAGGCTAGAAGTGACCTCTGGAGGTCATCTGGTCCAGCTCCCCTGCTGAAGCAGGGCCATCTAGAGCCAGTTGTCAGGACTGCCCACAGACGGCTTCTGAGTATCTCCAAGGATTGACCTCTCAGGGCAATCTGTGCCAGTGTTCAGTCACCCTCACAGTGAAAAAGTGTGTCCTGATGGTTTAGAGGGAACTTCCTGTGGTTTAGTTTGCATCCATTGCCTCTGGTCTTGTCACTGGGCACCACCGAAAAGAGTTTGGCTCTGTCTTCTTTACACATTCTATTCAGATATCTATATACATTGATAAGATTACCCTGAGCCTTCTCTTCTGCAGGCTGAACAGACTCAGCTCTCTCAGGTCTTCCTCACTGAAGAGATGCTCTAATCTCCTAATTGTCTTTGTGGCCATTTGCTGGACTGTCTCCAGTAGCACCATCTTGTTCTTGTACCAGGGAGTCCAGAATAGGGCACAATACTACAGGTTTGGCTTTAGCAGGGCTGGCTAGAGGAAGAGGATCAACCTGCAGGCAATATTCCTAATCCATCCCAGGATACCACTAGCCATCGTGCTGCAAGGATATGTTGGCTCATGATTAGCTTGCTGTTCCCCAGGACACCCAGTCCCTTTCTGCAAGGCTGTTTTCCAGCTGGGTGCCCCCAGTGTACACTGGTGCATGGGGCTGCTCCTCCCCGGCCACAGGACTCTGTGCTTCCCTTTGTTGAATATCATTTAGATAAGTTAGCTCATTTATAATGTATCCCAACACACTCATGTCAAAGGATCATTTGAAGAGCTAGTCTTCATGGGAAACATGTAACCCAGAACTTTACCCTGTACTGAAGATATGGCTCTTGGCTGTACTACACTGTGGTTCTGTCTTACTGAGTTTTTCAAGTAATGAAAGCTAAAACTATTTGCAACTAATCTCTAAAAGAAAATAAAGGCATAGGTATGCTGTTTCATAATTACCTTTCATTTTCTTTTAAAATGGCTATGTAGCTACTCTTAATATCAGTACCTTCTTTCTCATTTCTATTATGCAGAAAGGCCATCAGAAAATGGTCTCAAAGGGGAGCATCTCTGTTTGGATCTGCTTTTGAACATTTATGTCTCCAAGGTACACTTTGAGAATGTAAGATTTGAACAACCTAGCTCATATTTCTGTCTCTGATGTGGTAAAGTGAATTGAGAAGCTTCATACAGAAATCTGTATTTTAAAATGCATTTTATCACCTGAAAACTTTAAAAGGCTTCATTTAGTATTGAATGAATGAACTGCGCTAACTGTTTAACTTCCTAAAACTCAGAAACATGAAGATTTAGGGAAACAAGAGAGCCATCACATGTCTGGTTAAAGGTGAATTGTTATGCACCCAAAACACTTTAGAACATTCATTGCTAAAGAATTACACCTTTTGCTCTTCAGAGAAGAGCACCACATTCTACCAAGGAAAATTCACAATTAAGACACTCATTGAGTTTTCTGCTTCAGCTTTACATCCTGAAGAGCACTATCTAGTTTTTAATTGAAAAATATCTTTAGAACAAACAAATTTGGGCTTATCATTATAAACTAAGGAAGAATCAATCTTCCCTAGTAATTTACAATTGTTAAATATGGTTTCAGTTCAAACATTTTTTGGATACCAACACATTCTCAATAGATTCATGATTAAAGAGAGGTCTTTCTCCCTACATCAGCAATAGCCCTAAATTAACAACTTGTTTTAAAAGAAAGTTCACTTTGTTTTTTGAACTTACAAGAATATTTTTGTAACCTTTATACAACCTCTTCAAAGGTTTCCAAATGTTCCTCTCCATCACTATCTTTTATTACAATAATCTAATTCACAAACAACATTAAAACTCTATAAAACATGACCCACATATCTTTAGAACATTATATGTCCGATTTCCCTGTTATATGGCAGCTTCTCACAGCTGTGGATATGGAAAGTTTGGCATTTACCTCAGGAACAAATGCAAAAGAACACTATTGCAATATTCCCGTTTTACTTCTGGCCTCTAGTTACCTGATACGAAAGCTCTTTGGGTTTCCTTTGCTAAAGAATTCTTGATATGACCCCTGCTGAGAGACAGCTTGCTCTTTGCATTTATGAAGTTGCAAGCTCTGAGAAGTTCCGGCTATCTTATTTTGAGTCGAGTTTTACAAGTGATTAATTTATTATTGTTTAATTGGACATTGTTCCCGTGTTTGATCAATTATGATTGGAATGAATGGAACAAAAGAAATTTGAGGAATGTGCCAGAATAAAGCTAACTCTCTAGCAAAAGCAAGTCTATCCTCAAGGACTCAAATCCATTCAGAAACTTCCTGCCTTAAAACTTTGCTAAACATCATCTTTGCTGTAGGGTAGTTTGGGGACCTACAGCATATCCCAATTTTCCAAGCATTGGAGTATTAGCCTCGGGAATCCCAGCTTTAATAGAAGGTAAATTCTGCAAATAAGATTTCAAAGTGAAAAACTGTATATAGTGACCTGTATCTGTATATGCAGGTGGCTTGAAGCAATAGCTCCAGGAAGTGAATAATGCCTTTGTCATTTTCCCACACCATCTATTAAGATACTAATATAAATAATAGTACTGTTAATTAATTATAATCAACCAACAAACATTTAAGAAAATACAGATATTAAATCAACTACAACAATTATCATGATAATAGGTTTCTTTTTAATCTTAAAAACAATTCTTTTTAATCTTTAAACAACAAAACCTAAGCAGCCTACACAAGCTGAAACAAGAAAGAGCCAAAATCATGCATATATTTCAAGTTGTTATTACTATATTTGGCATATATGACCAAAATATTCTAAAGAATCTAAGTTTACATTTCAGCCCTAGCAAACATGAATAAATTGAGAGCAATCATGGAAAGCTATTTGAGAAACCTAGGCCACGATGTTCAGTTTATGTTTGTGTATCTGCCTCCCACTTGTTAAAATCAACTAGTATCACATTTTGTTATCTGATCTGTCTAGAAATCTATGTCTTAGTCATTTTACTACACACCTAACTTTAAACTCATTAGAAAGAGGAAAGGAAAGCTGGATTCCACATTTGCTCAAGTTAAAATAACAGCTCTTGTATTTCTTATAAAATGCAACCTAAACATTTATTATACTACATACCTTATTATTTGAAAAAGACAGAATCCATGACTGGCTTTCTCATAGTTATTAACTACTGTTAAAGTATACTCCCAGAAAAGTGTTCATTCAGAACAACATAAGCTTTGCAAGAAGTCCGACTGATTCCCAGACGAACCATCACTTCTCAACATCACCCAGTTAGTTTTACTAAACACCTGTTTTCACATCTATCATGATCCTCTTAATAACAGTCCATCTATAAGGCATTAACTTAAAAAGTAAATGTTAATTTCATGAACATAAAAGAACTTACTGTTCTGGGTAATGCACGTACTTACATTTAAAAGGCTGCTGATGGCATCAGGCTGTATTTTTTTAACATCATCATAACATGGCCATACTATTTTCCTCTTAGTTTGAGAGAGTGAACCATCTGATTGGTCAGTTTCCTCTGAAACATTGCATTTGGCAGTTACCATGGTCCAATCATAGGAAGGACCTGTAGCCAAAATCTCTTCCACATAATAATCCCACTTTTTGAGGCTGGACATATTTACATTTGGTTTCAGTGCCTATTTGAAAGAAAGTTTTGTTGAAATGACCGAAAGTCTTTGAGCTTCAGACTCACAATACGATGCTTGTATTTTTCTAGATCATTCTAAATTGAACAGTATATTGCATTTGGTCAGTTGTGCTGCAGTTTAGTAATTTCCATTTGGCTCAGTCAGATCAAAACCTAAAACTAATACTAGTTTTGGGAATATACCACTCATATTTATCCTTCTGCTAAACCAAGTGCCTACCAAGAACTCTAACTGAGCATACGTCGCTAGTACCTTCACAGTCTTTGTGCCTCCTGTTAAAGATACAAAAGGTACTCGACAGCAATCACTCTTGTTTTTCTCAGCAGAAAATCCAAGACTCTACCATGAGAGAAAGGACACAGGCTATCTAACATAGGTGGACATGCTACTTGGAAAACCCACGATAATAAGTAGGCAGGCAGAGACTGCAGATCTTTCAGAATAGTTTAAAACAGAGCACTTTGTATTAAATATTTTATTGTTGTTTTTTTTCCTTTAAAAAAGATAAAATAAGATTTTCAGTTTGCATGCACCTTACCTGAAGGGTGTTACTGCCTGAGGTGAAAAGACAAGATTAAAGTCTGAAGAGTGATGCATAGTCACAATGACTAATTCTGCTATTATGACTAATTCTGCTACCATGTTAGCATTTCGTATGGGGAAAAAGCTTCTTTTAAAAAAGACAAAGAAAACACCATAAAAATATCAAAAACTACTCCTGATTGTTTACTAATCAGGGCACGCTTACAGCAAAATGAATAGAAATACAGTGAACAAGCAATCATTCAAGCTCCAAATTCATCACAGTGAGGGTTCTACAGAGAGAATAGACGTTTCTCTAAAACAAAGATATCTGCAACATATTCTATACACTGAATACCACCTTCTTGTTTTCTCCCTCCTTCCTCTTGCACTATCAGTTTATTAAGTAAGTATAAGTGCATGTGCGTGTGGTGTGCGTGTGGTGCACGTGTGGGGGGGTTGAAGGGATCAGCACCTTTGACTGCAATAAAGATCTGATGCAGACTCAAAGTATCTTAAAGGAAATAATTATTTCCCCTTTTTTTAAATGGGATCAGTTTATATAGCAGATTTGAGTGCAAGATGCTATGTGTGCTAAAATACAATGTAGTGAAACAACTTGAGGAAAAACGAAAACCAAGAAACACCAACAAAACCATTAGTTGTGCCCTAGCCTCTGGGACAGTGGAGACTGTCCAGTCATTATGTTTTCTGGTCACCAGCAGTAGACAGACATGCAAACAATGATTGATCAGGATGAAGCTCACTGCCAAAGCAGGAGAGAACAGCACAGGAATAAACACATGTGGGGCAGTGGATGGCAGGAACATCTTAAAAACAGCCTTGCACCCTGAGCTACGATAAAAACAGACCCTTTTCTTGCAGTTTCTGAGATATCTTGACTGCTTCCCTAGCTATCGCACAATTCTGTAATTGCAAGTATATTGTGACTTTTATATAATTATTCAAGACACAGTTAAATCTAGTGGACGTATCATATGAGACAGTGATATAGATAGTGATTCAATAAGATCATTATGAAATGTATCTCATTATCACTCTAAACTCATTTTCCCATAATTATGGCTTACAGCATGTAATTTTTTTTAACAGTCTGCGTAAACTTTAAGATAATTTTTATAATCATACATATGATCAAGTGAAATGAAAGAAAGATCCTCATTTACTTCAGCAAGATGCATAAATACATATTCTAGAATATGGCTCTCTAAAGGACATCTCCATAACTAAGCCTATGAGACACTGATCCAATCAATAAATGTGGGTCTGGGTCAGCTGTCTATCAACTGCTTAATTCAGCTGAGAACAATTAAGATAGTAAAATGTACTCACAGAATCACTCAGAATAACAAAATATCTGTTTGTTTTTTTAAAAAACATACCTCTATTTCAGCCGGGGCATAGAGGTAATTGAAGAAAATAGGGCTCCTTTTGTGCATCTTTTCAATACATTCCCAAATACAAACTCCTTTTTTGGCATGTTTATCTCCTTTATCTTCAAATAATGTACCTACAGAAAGAAACATTGGCAACAAGTAGCTTTATGATAATAAGTAACAAGCACTAAAGCACAGATACAAGGAATTTCACAGACTAAATCTACTATCAAATGCCACTGCAACAAGAGATTGTATTTGATGAAATAACTTCTGTGTTTTGCAATTGCAACTATTCAGTAGTATTATATTTATAAACCTGATCTGAAATCTACAGAAATACTTGAGTGTATTTATGAATGACCCTTTAGGCTTGCAGCTATGCTGACTCAGCAGACCACCAAGCCCTGGTAACTGACTCTGCCCCATGCTACCTGAGATGATTAGTCATTCCACTCTGCTGCATCAGCTGCACCACTTACCTGCAAGTAACTCATTTCCCTAAAATGAGTTACTTGCTGACTCATCTCAGAGAAAACAAATTAGGCTAGTGTAAACACATTAGCCATATATTTGTGCTACCTGAAATTACTTTGAAAGGGCATACAGATTATCCAAAATCTACTGGAAAAGGCTTTTATATTGCATTAAATGGTATTTGAAAGCAAATTACCCTATTTAAATTAATGCCTCCTCCCACCTAACCCTTCTCCTGCCTAGTAGAACCATCTAACAATCCAAGTTGGAAGGAAACACAGGGGTCATTGATTCCAACTTCTTGCTTTTGTTCAAATGGAGGCATATAATGGAAATTAACTTTTTTGCTAAAATAAAATGGTTGCTCAAGTTTAGCCTGTTCCACAGTTCATATGGTTCTTAAAAGCAGCACTCAAATTAACTGTATGCCATGAGAACCACCCCACGAAGCAGTGCAATTCAGAGCACATAAGTGTTTTGCTCAGTGAACAAGTTCCAAGAAAAGCCTCAACTGTGGCTGTGTGGTCTTATTAAAAGGGCACTGAGAGTAGATAAGACCTTGGAACCAGTAAGGTTGCACATGACAGATGCAGTAAAAGGAAATACAAAACAAGAGAGAAACACCGAAAGAACACAAAAGAAAAAAGTGAGAGATAAGAGATAGGAAAGCTTTCCTCTCCTGCGCCCTCTGAAGATTCCTAAGGACTTTTTTTTTTTTTTTCTGTTAAAAAAAGGTATTTAGTAGGGGAAACTGAATCATGTGGATAAATTGCTAAAAAACATGGAAGCACGACATGATTTTCTTCTACTTTCCTTTAGTCCCATCAATAGCATGGTTCAGGAATCATTAACTCAGAAAATTCTACATGTTCTCCTCCCTAATTTTGATTTATGGTCCTCAAAGGAATTTGGTAACAGAATCATGGAATCATAGAATAGTTAGGGTTGGAAAGGACCTTAAGACCATCTAGTTCCAACCCCCCTGCCATGGGCAGGGACACC
>JAOEHX010047800.1:0-18852 GCA_025448015.1 Bolborhynchus lineola | reverse complement strand
CCCGTCCCGTCCCGTCCCGTCCCGTCCCGTCCCGTCCCGTTCCGTTCCGTTCCGTCCCGTCCCACGGCCCCACTCACCCACCCCGGGCCCGAGAGTGGGGCGGTGGCGCCTTCGGGTGCGGGCGGGCCCGACACAGCGCTCCGCCCGCGCGCTCCTCCCACCGCACTGAGACTCTGTGGTTGGCGTCGGATTTCACCGCGCAGCGGCGTTCGGGAGGGGGGAAAATCGGAGGTTTGGGGGTGCAGCGCTTCCCCCGTTGGTTAACAGCCCCCTTTGGCCAGCCCTGGCTGAGCACCGCCCTGCGGCTGTGCTCTGGGCACTGGTCTGAACGCCCTAACGCCCTTGGACACACGGGGGCAGCGTCAGGGTTGTCCACATGGTGCGTTCTCCTGTAGAGCAGTTGGGGTGCTGAGGTTTGCGATGTACCATTGGACCGGAACCTCTGAGCTCCTGCTGAGGCCAGTAACCAAAAGAAAAACTCTCTGTCTTCCCCAATTGCATTGGCTGGTCTAACTTATATATAAGTATTCTATGCTATGTGTGTTCACAGGATCCCAGACGGGTTTGGGTTGGAAAGAACCTTAAGGCTCCTCCAGCTCCATCCCCTGCAGTGGGCAGGGACACCTTCCACTCGAGCAGCTTGCTTCAACCCCATCCAACCTGGCCTTGAACACTGCCTGGGATGGGGCAGCCACAGCTTCTCTGGGCAACCTATGTATACAGATAAATGCGTGTGTAGGTATATTTGCCTACAGATCTTGCATTGCTGAAATTATTGTGACTCTAGCATACGACCTTCAAACTACACATGGGTGTATGTCCAGCCTTGTGCTTTCTAAACAGAGGAAGTAGCTTGGTGTGCATTTCAGTTCAGCTCAGCAGTGCTTTTAGACACATCGAGTTCTGGGATGGCAGGTGGAGTGACGAGAGGTAGACAGAAGAGAAGTAAAAGTACAAATGCCCACTTCCCCAACAACGTACAAAGCAAAGCACTCATAAAATGTCCTGGTACAATGTAAAGCTTGCGCTGGAGCTCAGCTGTTGCCTTCAGGCTCACTGGGGTGAACAATGTCATCAGTATTATTTCCATAGTTGGCTCCACTAAGTACATTAATGTATGGAAATCTTTAGATGCTGGCTTTTGACCTAAACAGGCTGCAGTCAGGCTTGAGGCTGTCTGCTAGCATTAGGCTCACTGCTACGTTGGGGCTCTAATTATGGATTGTGCCATTTCCATATTAAAATGAGTATTAAAACCTCCCTTGTGAAGAGCCCTGGCCAGCCAGAGTCCACACATACCATCCTGGACTTCAGAAAAACGCTGTGTCTGCAAACCATGGCTCGTATGGCAATGGCAAGGAGTTGCAAAGCAGACTTAAACAGTTAAATCACTGCTACTGCATCCCATCATAAATGGCATTACGTTATATGGCAAGACACCCTTCCTATTGTCTTTTTCACTCAAAGGCCTCAAATTATTTTATACATTGTCATGGTTTAAGCCTAAATATGCTTTATCACAACTACTTTATGGATGGGGAAACTGAGTTCGCTTGGCAGAAGTGAGAACAGTACTGGGGTACCTTGCTGCTCAGGTTGGTAATCTATCAGTGACATTATATGTAAGACAAACCTTGCACTATATTTGTGATATAACTTTGAATTATGTTTACAGTATTATTTCTTGATGCCATAACCTTTGCCAATATGTTCTGGAGCTTATTCCATCAGGATGTGTGCCTGGTGTCAAATGGACCCTTTATGGTATTACAAAGGTGTCAGAGCCATGCAAAACACTAGCACCCAGGTTTGTCTGCAAGATATAGGGCTAAATTAGGGATGAGGGAGACTGCAGGCTACCCTGCTCCACATTACACATCACTTTGTGATACTGACCGTGTTACTAATGCAGCTTTGGAGTAATTCTGAGTGCCTCTAACAGCAGTCCTGTTCCTGACACCCAGCAAAGGAAAGATCACAAGCATAACCCAAGTGATTAAATTGAACAGATTAAACTTGATGAGGGGGTAAATAACTCACCTGAAAGAGCCAGCTGGACAAATAACCCAGCTCCAGAGACCTCTCCTTACTACCCTCTGTGATATTACTACACAGTACATATAGCAAGAAGCTTAGGGGAATCACTGCTACATCCCATTGCTTTGCATTTAACCCATTATTGACCAGATGGCAGAGCTTGTTCAGCTCACAGAAGGTAACCTGCCTCTGGTTTGGGTATAGCAGACTGTGAGAAGAGGTAAATGGGGGTCCCCTTGTGCAGTCTGTTTTCTGTTCTGGAAGAGAAAGGGGGGTTGCCATCAACTTCAGATGAAATCATTAAAGTGCAGGTCTCCCTGCTGCGTATTTCTGGCACATGGAATGAGATGAAGAGCTGAAGCCCTGGTCACTTAACCCTGTTATTATAATAGATAGAGCTAGAAGTTGAGAGTAGTGACAGTTGTCTAACATCTTCTGCTGAAAGACCACGTTTTCAGCTAGTTAGGTGATGCCAAACTTCCAAACACTGAGGCTGAAATTGTAGGGGGTGGGTTTGCTTTATGCAGTTATGTTTTGGAAGTCTCTGTAAAGAAATGGTGCAGCTATTTCTGAGCTGAAGGTCAGGAGATGAAATAGGTTTTTTGATCCTGTTAAAAATATCTCAGCTGTTTCATTAAGGAGCTCTAACATCTTATAATTTGGGACAAGGAAGATTTTATCAGGATGGTGGTTTGGATCACACTATGCTTTCCTCAGAAGTGTGCTTCTGTCAGTGCCTTTTCAGACCTACTCAGACTCATGCTCCTTTGAGGGAAATAGGTTCAGTGTGACAGATGAGACATGCGATGCCAATAAAGGAATAAAAGGTAGTTAGCAATGGAAGGGGGCTTTTGGGAGCCTGGTGTTCTACAAGCAAATAAAAGCTCTGTAAGAAAAAGAGCTATTCTGGATGGTGTTTAAAGATGGTGTTTCAGAGGAGGGAGTATTAAGCTGATAAGAGCATCTTGCCACCTGAGAGAGAGCAGCCTATAAGCCCTGGGTAAAGACTATGTTTTGGCACAGCAACCGAAAGGTGGTTCTTTAGTTAGGCATGGGAAAAGCAATCTATAAAGTGAGTTTGATGTTATGGGAGTTTGCTGCTCTTTGGTGTTGCATTCGCATCTTAGTCTGAAGGTGTGGAGAGCTGAAACTGAGCCAGGATGGGGTTTGTACTGCTTTGAAGAGGTAAGGTGTGCTTCAGCACAGCAAGCCTTTGATGAAGTAATCTTAGTGGAAGCTTGCCTGAAATCTGCCAGATTTATGAGCCTCTGCAAAGGCATCTACTGCCAATGATCTATAGACGTGGCTGGAAATGACCGAGTAATCTCAGTGGATGCTTTATCATTCCTCAGTTCTTGTGTGTTGTTTCACGAGCTGGGAGCCCTGCTGCAGAGCTTGGTCAGTGCCTGTGCTGGGGGACAAGCTTCCAGGAAAGCTCTGGAGTTCTAGATTCTCAAGCTCATATGATTTTGTGTAAGGCTGTTAACTCCTGCTGTGAAGCAATAAAGAAAGCTGTACAGCAGCTGTGGTTCTTGGAAAATAAGGTTACCGGCTTGTGGCTTCTGGAAAGGCAGACTGAAAAATGGTAACAGCAGTTCTTAAACGGGGTGGGAGAGAGTAAGAGGTGCTCTGTTATGGCTACTGGGGCAAGTCAAGGACTTAGCTACCTAATGAGTTGTGCCTGTGGTTAAGTGTGCTCACTTAAAGCCTTGAATGGGCCTGCTAGAGGAAAATCTCTAGTTTAAAAATTGTAGGTTTAAATACTTATGCTTGTCTGGTATTTAACAATGCCATCTCTGTATTGAGATGAGCTATGTTCAAAGGTGGATACGCAGGAGCCCTGTTGTAGCGATGGCAGGTGATGTCCCCAACACCCAACTACTCTGGTGTTCTGTCTGCACAGCTTGGCTCTTAAAGAGCTTAGCATCAAAGCAGAGCTGAGACACTCCAAGGTGAGAAAGTAATAGAGTGATGCTGCCTCTTAAGAGCTTCTATTTCTATTGTTTGTTGACTTTCTGTTTTGAAGTGTAGCTTTTGAGCTGTAGGATTTGTCCAGTGAATGCCTTGCAGGTGCGCAACTGGAGTGAGGCAGGGAAGAGTCAGGCACAGCTGCCTTGCTCTGAAGCTGCAGTGAATGGCATTACCAGCTAATTCAATTACCTCTCTGCTGCTTTTCCCAGCCAGTCATGGGACTAAAACATGACTTAATGCCAGCTGTAAAGTTTCATCACCAAGACTAGATGAGTCCTTCAGCAGCACTGCTGCAGTACTGATGCAGTCTGCCATCCCTCAGCAGCCAGGATGCAGCTACAAGACGAGCACTCCTCAAAAGCAGTGTCAAGGGGAAAGGAGCTGGGTGTGGGGAGGAGGAGAGCTCATCTTCAAGTACTTTACATGAAACAAACCAGAACCGATCAATCAAGTAAGCTGTGTCTCCTTTCTGCCTTCTGTCCTATCAAAGTGATGCTCTCATCAGCAGATTAAAGTGCTGGCATCTTCCCCAGAAATTCCTGCACTGGGAGAAACTGCTTTCAGTCCCCTGCTCAGTCTTGGGCTAAATGAGGATAGAAATGGAACTTACAGGCTAAACATGCTGTTTCTTCATTGTAATGTAGGGAGATACTAACTTCTTGTTCATGAGGACATAGGAAGCTAAGCAGCTTTGCTTGGCTTCCAGTAGCTGTGTGTCTCCTGTGTGTCTTCTATCACTTATGTCTCCTCAAGACCTCTTAGTGCATTGCCTAAACAGTCAGTTGTATCTGTCACATATGAGGAAGAAATAATCACAGAGCACCTACGGATTCACACTGTTGTAGACATCATGTGTAGAGGTGTAGATCTGCCTGCTCAAGATAAGCAAGGTAGTTCACAGATGAAGTGACTGTCTCCTCCCTGCCCTTGGTGTTAAGTGTAATCATTGCTCTGTGTTTGTTCTCTAACATGAACTGTTCTCAGCGTGGTCCAAACAGGTTCTGAGCTTCAGCAGGTCTGAGTCTGTATCATAATGAGTTGATTTACTTCAGAAAGAAGCACAAACCAGGTAACCTGTTGCCTGGCTCTGACAGCTTCTGGAGTGCAGGAACTGAAACTGCAGGCCTCCGAGGGTTTAGCTGTACTGTGGCAGTACTTTGCCCATGGAACGGTGCTGGCTTTCTCCAAACTCTTTGGAGCTGGATGAGTACGAAATGGCTTATCTGTCTGCCTTTGACATCACGAGCCAAGAAACCAGGCATGGAGGGAGTACCGTGATCACTGAGACACCTGAAAGTTCCCCTGAGTGTGCTTGACTGGAGTTCAAGAGTTCCTGTATCTTCGATAAATATTGATGAAGATCGACACACAGGGCTTCTGAAATCACCAGCACAACAGTATCTGTTATTAATCAGTTCCCTTATTAATTAATACTGGGCATATTGTCCTAGATTAAAAATAAACCAAGCACAACAAAATGAGTAGTATATAAATAGCACACTTGTGAGAAGAAACCTTTGAACGCATGGAGACTTCCTAGTCTAGGAATATCTTGGCTCTTGCTTTGACTTTCACATCTTCAGTCCTAGATTTTTATTGTCTGAGTGGACGGTGCAACTCTGAATGCCACTGTCCACCTTTATCATTCAATAACAATCCAATATATGCAGGCTAAAGCATTGCAGGAGGGTTATTTTATCTACTCAAGAAGTTTTGGAAACTGTAATAAAAGCAAACCCACTCTCTACCAACCACCTTTATGTTCTGATATAAGTCATGGCCTAGGCAGTATCTGATAGCATAATACTGCAGCAGAGCTGTGCTGCGCTTCATGTCAGAAAGCCGATCAGCCCAGGACAGCTGAACTGCACCAGCACAGCTGAGGAAGCCAAAGGTTTTCTCTGAGCATCTGACAGCTGAATGGGAAGGCCAAGGTGGAAAGAGATCACTCTGCCCTTATTTCAAAGCTACATTAAGATGAGGCTGATTGATAAAGCTTAAACCCCAAATCCTTCATCATAATGCATTTACTCTCCTAGAGCAAAGTGAAATGCACCAAAATGCATCACCACGTTACTATTATTGGACTGTGTTGCAGCAGCAAATTGGTGCAGAGTTTGGGACGGTACATGTTGTTCAGCCCATTCCTTGGCACTTGCACATGGGCTGTGCATTGCAGCTTTGTTTCATTAAAGTGGGGCTTTGACTCATCTACTACAGATTAACTGCATGCTTCTGGTTTGTAGAGTAAGTGCCCTTGAAGTGTTGTTGGGCACTTCAGTAAATCAATGTTTTCCAAGCTTTTGGGCTTTCTTACACTATCTTATCCTGTCTCTTAATGCTAACTCTGCCACGCAGTGCCTGTAGCAGTACAATGCTGGTGGCAAGGCACAAGTAACCAGAAATATGAAGCCAAATGCCTGACTTTGTGTCTCTGTGCTCTTTTGTGATATTGTAAAATCAGAATTGAGGAAGCTGGTTTAGGCAACAGGTATAAAGGAGTGAAAACTGACTCAGTCCCCTGAATCCTAGGCTAGACCTCTGCTGAGTTGATGGTCAGGACTGGCATGCTGGATGCAGACCTTTGTCTGCATATGCTACATCTTGCCTGGCAAAGAACTGGTATCCTGTGCCTTTGGATTATACAACTAACAGCAAGTGTAAGTGGTCCAGTCAAAAAACTAATCTCCAAATGGAAGAGCAATGAAGGTGAGAAGCAAGAAAAAAGCTTTCCAGGCAGTGCCAGGACTCTTTCGGATACCAATATCAGTATATCTGAAAACTTGATCTAAAAGCTTTCAAGGGTGGTACCAAAAGGCAATAATAAATTTAGCTTGACCCTGATGTACTCTTGGCATTTTGCTGTGGTGCATTGAAGTATGTGGATGAAAAATTAACATGTTTCAAAACTACCACTTTGCAACTTGGTTCCAGAGCCAGCTTGCTGTAGAGCTCTTGCCCACATACTTTAAAGGCTGCCTGGTTCAGTTTTCCCCTGGCAATACCCTTCCATAACCTTGAGCTTTAGTGGGTTTCCCCTTCCTCGGTCTCACTTAGCACTGAAGACTAGAATAACAGAACCAGGAATCATTAGTAATTGGTAGCTCTGGGATGTAAAGTCAAGTCTCTTCTCTGGACACTAGTTCTTTTGTTCCATAGTGCTGACTCTCACTTCCATGAAATGGAAGGAAAATGGACTGGTGCCTGTTGTCGCTGTGCCCATTGAATCTCTCTGCCATGAAAACGGGCTGGATCCATGATGAAATGCAGGGATCTACACATCATCATTAGCTGCAGCCTTCCAAAGGCTTAATGAATGGAATAATTGAGGGATGACTTGTGTGTTCTGTCAGGCCACTGAGAGGAATTAAATGTACACGGGGTAAAAAGCTTCCCTAGGCCTGAGCTGCTTTAAGACAACAAAGCTTTGCTGAAGTTAGTCACAGGTCTTTGGATCAGGCTTTACACTGTTTTGTGTAACAGGAAAAAACCAGACCTGTTAAATGCTTGAGGAAGGTGTGAAGTTTTGGGGGGCTTTAGGAAGGGTTTTGTTGTTCAGTGATGGTTTAGGTTTTTTTTTTTTTTAAATTAAAACTTGCAATACCATGAAGAATGAGACTTTTCCCTGTTCTTGTCACCCCTCTGCCCTTACTGATCAAAGTTAAAGAGCACCCTCCCTACCTCCCTCTGCTCACCTGCACATCCTCCCTTTATGGGTCCCTTCCAGCGTGAGTTATCCTATTCGATAACCTCAGAATAAGTCCCAGCCTGCTCCCCAAACCTGGACTGGCTCAGACAGCAGCAGAGTGTTTGAAAGGCTCCTGCAGATGTCTGCTTTGCTTTCCATTCGTGCTCTCCCAGGAGCAACATAACCAGGTGAGAAAGCCCAGCAGGCAATCACGCGGCTCCTCAGGAAACCCGCCCGTGCGGCGAGCGCTTGCTTTTTAGACCCGATCCTATAGGATCAGGGCTCTTGCAGTGTCAGGGATTTAAGACTTTTTAACTTCCCCCTCCCTCCCCCCCCTCCTTTTTTCCCTTGCTTGTCTGAGCAGCTCTGGGCTCTCCCGGCATCACTTCAGTGCAAGGACCCGTCTGGCACTACTTATGCCAGGTCCTGCCTCCCTCGCAGGAGAAGCAGTCGGCAACTTTTGCTCCTCTAGACAACGCTTCGTCCCTGAGGCAGCAGAGCTCTACGGAGTGGATTTGGGGTAAGAAGAGAGAACTTGGGAGGGAGGGTTTCCTAACCTGCTTTAATGGAAGCGCGTTCCTTTGCATGCCCTTTTTGTGCGGAAGGAGGCATTTTAAAGAGGCTGTGGTCCTCCCTCCTGCGGGGTGGTCTTTTATAAGGGATGCAAGATTTAAAAGTCCAACTTCTGGCATGTGCTGGCTGATTCAACTTCATTCAGTTCCTTTCTGCCTTTTGAATTCTCCTTGGGACCAATATGAGGGAGGCTGTTTAAAAAATCCTCTTTTTTAAACCAAACCCCCAACACCCTCCTCGAAGCAAACCCACTGAAATGACTTGTCGGGAGCTCTGGGCTTGCATTCTCTCTGCTGCTCGTTTTCCAGGCTGGTTTGAGGGGGGGTTTTAATGCCTCCAGGCTGGTGCAGTTGTGCTGCAGTCCGAGCCCTGTGCTAGGCTGCAGAGCATTGCAGGAGTGCATCAGGACGCGGGGACTTGCTGCTGATGCAGTACTTCAGCGAAGGAAACTTCCTTCATCCTCCCTTCTTTTTCCCCCTTTCCCGACACTTCCCAGCTCAGCTCCCCAACTGTCGCTCCCTGTCATCCCCCCAGCAAAGAAACTGGGGATTGTGCGGCGAGGTACTGGGGGACGAAGGAGAAATTGGGCACTGCAGCTTTAAGAGTGCAGTGATGCCGGAGCCTTTCTCCTTCAAGTGGTCCGCAAAGCGGCAGCCTCAGCCCGGGATTCCCCGCTCCGGGCTCGTCCCGAGCGGCCCGGGGCTCCCGGGTGGACTCGGGGGCTGCAGCCCGGCCGACCGCCTGCGCCTCCCTCTGAAGCGATCTGTCATGAATCCGCAGTTGTCGCCTGAGATGTCCAGGCTCCAAGCTCAGCACCCTTCTCCTAAGAGACCATGTCCTTGCATCTGCTGAGCTCGCCTTTGAAGCGTGTTTTATGCACCTAAGAGTGGTCCCATGACCTCCAGGCATTAATACCTACGTGCAGCCTTCAAAAGTTGGATTAGCATAGGAAATGGGTTAGCACAGCCTCTTACTGCGCAACTTTGCATTGTGATTTCTGGAGAAAAAGGCAGTGTGAACTGATTTGTAACTGGAATGGGGATGGAATTTTAACTGCAGAGTTAAAAAATTCACTTGGACATAAATGTCTGCGAGAAACTTCTTTTCCAAGTATAAATATATCTCTGTTAAATTGGTATCTCCATCAATTCCAGAGTCTTGCTAACAGTATGAACGATTGGGGCAAGGAGAAAATGCAGTTTGAGCAATTATCAGTGCTGTTGAAACAGCCATGAACTCAGCTGGGCTGAGATCCCTGCAGATATGGGCTTCACAGTGTGGCTGTGGGGGAAAAGCTGCTCAGCAGTCAGTTGTTATAGCACATAGTGAGTTAGGTCTGTGCTGCTGCAGTAGAGTTGATGCTGGATGACATTGGCAGCATCTGAAATGACTAAATATTTGGCTTCCCTATTTTAGTGATGTCTCTTGATGCCAGGAAGGGTGTTCTTGTCCCCACTGAGGCCGAGGCAATTACTTGTGTCTGCAACTTTATTTGAGAGTACTAGTGAATGTTTGTATTGATTTGATCTGTAATTGTGGTGCCTTTTTATCTCCTGCTTGTACAAGGACTAAGAGAAGTCAGTGAGATCTTTAAGAAAGGTGTTATCCTCATCACAGAGGAGGGGAGCTGGGGCCAAAGCCTGATGTCTCAAGGTCACACAATGCAATCTGATGGTAGAGTGAAGCCCCTGGGTGCCCTCAACTGCAAAGTCATTCTCTTAAATTCAATGAAACTTTCAGATCTTCCATCAGAGAGATCTCTGGCTCCAAGTCTTGAAGACACATGGGGAATTCTATATGTAAGGCCAAACCCTTTAATTCTACATTATGTAAATCACAAGTTAACTGAAACTCAGATGGTTGTGATGCAAACTTTATGCAGCACACTAATACTATGTTACTCCTGTTCCCCCACAGCAAAGAGACTTAAATTCATTTGTAAAGTACTTATGCACAAGTTTGTGGCATTTATGAACAACCACTCTAATTGGTAGAGTAGGACCAAAATAGAAGTAACTGAGTTAGCACCAGGCTTGATGTAAATCACCAAGGGGTAATGAATGTGATGGGATGTTCCAATAGATGGGCATTATGGAGGGGTAATCAGCATAAAGTAATATTTGTTTCTGCCTTAAGGAAAACCAAACAGAATTAAAACACCCCCCCCAAAAGCCCTGCTGTAAAATAGAACAGAACAGACTTCATCAAGGGTGAAACAAGTGAAAGCATGGGAACTTTCTGGAGTTCAGGTTTCTAGAAGCTGGTATAAAAGCCTCTTGAAAGGGTTCTTTCTCTTTGTATCTCCCTGCAAATGTGGCATGATAAATGTCTTCCAGATAGAGAAAATAAGAATTATCACTGAGGACCAAACTGAGCCAAATCCAAGACTTGTGCATTTCCAAGAGTAGTCCCTGTGTTTAAGTGTTGTCATACTGGTAAATCTATTCAGGTGAAGTATAACTCATTGCATGCTGCTGTAAGGAAATTAATGGCAAAGAAGCCTTCAGTGCTGAGCAATAGGAAGAATTGTTGCCATGGACAAAATAATGAGGATGGAAGGATGTACTTTATGCTATCTATCCTCTTACATTCTGTGCTGCCCTAGCAAGTCTTGCTCTGTGTGCCTGGGAAGGCATCCTCAGTAGACATTAAATCTTAACTAGAGTTCATAGCACCTCAAGTACCACCATAAACTTCTGTGTTATGCCTACAGCACGATAAGATACCCAGAGAGTGTGAATGTAAGCCAGCGAGTGTACTGAAAAGCCTGAGTGCAAAAGTTCAGTGCCTCTGAAATCTAGACTTTACTGTATTTCAGCTGATTTCTTCCTTTAATGCCAGTCTCTGATTTGAAAAGCAGTGATTTTTCCTGGCTGCTATACCGATTCTAGAACAAGCTGTAGCATTTTTGGCTGCCTGGGGTATTTGCTCTATTTTTATTCAAGTAAGGTGTCTTGAGGAAGTACTAGTTTTATAACATGTAAGGAGGCTCATTCCTAGCGCCTGCTCTGGGGGCTCCTGAGCTAGCACAGAGCCATGCCGTACCGAACTCTTTGTGGTTGCAGCCAGCACTGCTACCAGAGCCTCGGGTGGCTCTGCTTCACCACATAGTTAATGAGTGGGACTTAAATGATGGTTTTCTTGTTGCTACTGACTTGTCCTTATCTATTTCCAGTTGCTGGTACAGAAATGATTAAAAAATATTGGGTCAAATGATGGCGTGTATTTTTGGAGAAGGTTGTGGATTCTGTGCCTGCTGCTGCAAAAGGCACATATCCTTTAAATAGCTGGATGTGTCTACAGTCTGGTTTAGCTCTTGCCTTTGGTGCTGCTAATGCAAATGTAGTGCAATGCAGCAGCAGGCTGCATGCTAGGCTGTAGGGATGTAGCTCATTTCTTTCTCCCCCTAATGCACGACATACTCTGTGGATATTACCTGGCACTGCAGCAAGCTCCCATGTTGTTCAGCTTCTTTCTTCCAAGTGATCTGGTTTTAGGACTGAAGAAACACAGAATTGATGAGGATGGCCTTCTTATACAAAGGGGAATTTAAAACCCACTGCTGGACCACAATTGGATGGTCATTGGTAATGCCTTTTCGTGTGAGGCACTGCAAAGATATGCTTTCCCTTTGAACAATGTAAAACATTTAACACTTTTTGCCCGTTTTCCCATAGACCAGAAACATTTGGATTGAGGCAATGGTGAGAGAGGTGGCTTCTTGAAAAACCTCTGCAGGTTCTTCCAGTTGGCTCTTTCACTGCAGAATCCAGTGCTCAGGTGGGGGAATCAGTTGTGTGACTGATGCACCAATGTTCTATAAAGCCTTACCAACTGCTCTAAATCGCTTTCTGCCCATCCCTGTCTGACACTTGAACACAACATGTGCCAGGAATCTCAATGGCTTTTCTTCTACCTCTATTCCTGGGCATAAGTTGCCCTTAAGATGTGATTTTTCCAGCTCAGCCTTTAGAGTTTCGACTTACGGTGTGAGCGCTGAGCACGGTGGGGTTGCCATTGGGCCGCCCTTCTTGTGTCTTTTCCCTGGCATTTGGCAGATCCAAACGGGTTTTAATCTGCATCAATACTCTGAAGCAAATAACTGTGGTGATAGAGTTATAAATGGAGGGCAAAGCTTGCCTCCTTTTAAAAGCTTACTTGTGATGACTAGAAAGTGCTTTGCTCATGTCTTAAGGGATAAAATTAAGCCAGGATGCGCTTATCGAAGACGCTCTTCACTTGGTTTAGCAGCAGAAGTTGTGTTGAATCCTGTGGAAACAAAAGAAGGTCCCTGCCCCAGAGGGCTTACAGACAGGTGCCCGTTATGTTCAAGAAGAGCATGGAAATAGCCTTGAACTAGCTGTTGACCTTGAGTTGTTGGTGAAATTCTTAGGTTTAAAATATCAGTGGATGGTGACTTAGCATCAGTTCTAAGCTCTTTGCCAATCCTGCCATTCAAATAAGGCAGAGAGTTGGCTGATTACGTACTATTTGGTTAAACTAAGGTAAATAAGGTGGAGAGCTGTTTTCAACTTTGAAGGTCACTGTCAACCTGGGGATAGTGGGGGAAGAAGCCGCTGGTTCACTCATACCTAAGGTGCTGTGATTTGGCTCCTGTGGAGCTCCCAGGCTTTGAAACGCTTCCCCACACATACCTCCTTCCAGGGGATACCTGAGTGTAGCTTTGCACCTAGTGAAGGATATACTCTGGTTTTGGACAGAAGCTGTTGCTGTGCTGATGCAGTGGCACTGGCAGCAGCAGGACATGCGACAACGTTAACCTGTCTCCCTTGTGAGGTTTATAGAAGTGCTTGGGAGTGCGTGCTGTGCTTCGGAGAGCAGCGCTTGAGCTGCTCTAGGCAAAGAGGGGCCTGAAGCAAATATCCTTGAACTGGCCACTGAAGCCTTTCTTGGAATTAACCTGCTCTGTGGCAAGGCATGTGAGTTAGAACACTGGGTTGCAGCCATGAGACAGACCTTGGGCTGCGTATCAGGATATATTCCTAGCTCCGAGGCTGCCTTGCCTACAGAGCCAGGAAAACCAGCACACATCAGGGCAGAGGCAAAAGTACTTTGCAGAGTACTTTACTATGGCACACAGAGGGTAAAACTGAGCAGCATCTCTGTGTGCTCCTGGAGGAGTTGAAAGGAGGGGTGGTGCAAATAAGACCTGCTCCTCCTTGAAGGCTCAGTCCTGTAGACTCAGTGTCTGATTACCGAGCATCAGCTAGTGTGCCCTGGGTAGCTGGGGGAGAAGTGAAGAGGAGGGAACACTTTGTGGTTTGCTGGCAAGTCACCCGCTCTTTGATGCACTGCAGCAAAAGCCCTGTCTGAAAACTCTACTGCAAAGAAGGACATTGCAGGGAAAGGGACGGGGGGGAATGCTGATGGACTGCACACAACTGAAAGATGCTGCTGCAAGCGCTGTGACAGCCAACCCCTGTACTCTGCTTCCCCCCCACCCCCACCGGTCATTTAGCAATTGAGTTGGCCAAGTCCATTGCCTTACGTCTGCAAGTAGAATGCAGTGTCCTTCTCCTGGATGCCCTTCAGTTTCAACAAGGGCTGATACTGCCATGTAGGCATGTCCCCAGGGGCTTATTGTAGCAATTCAGGTAACACTCATGATGAGGAAGCAGCAAGGCTTCAGTAGATGAATTGAACTTGGGTGACAAGCCACCACTGCAGCATCCGCTCTGCAGTGGCCTCAGCCAGGATGTTGTAATGTTTTGGGGACTATAGTGAGAGATGTAGCGCATTATGTAGCAGCAGTGTTGTTGGAAAGGAAGTATGGACCAAAGAACTGGTGAACTGCTGATGCAGTGCAGGTGATCCTTGGATCGTTGTCATTGCAGCATGCACAAGGTATCTGGACTGTGTCCTGAGGCAAACACTAAGATAAAGGGCGCTTTGTGAATTCTGTTTATTGAGGTTTAAAGCTCTCGAGTTTGTAATAGCTTTTCCTGGCCCAAACCAAATATACTCTTGCTGCAGAGGAAGACTGCAACCTGCAGGCTGCCCTGTCTGAGGGTCTGTCCTGTCCCTTCTAGGAGAACTACACCCAAAGTGGAAGAAGACCCCACTGATGTATGGGCCCGGAGCAGAGCTACCAGCCACAGCCTGCCAAGGACTCGGAGGAGCCCTCATCCTGTTGTGCTGCTTCCTCCTAAGCTGGACCTCTCGGCCGCACAACGTGCTAGCCAGGCAGGATTTGGCCACCTTGCTCTGGAAGGAGTTGCAAGAGAGTGTGGTAAGGCTTTTAAACTTTGTGTCTCAAAGTTAACGTGTTAGCTTCACTCCTTATACTGCAATCATTATAGTGAGGTAAGGGAGAGAGGCCACTTGCTTAGGTTAACTCATGTGCTACTGAACTGATAGCTTAGCAGTGGAGAAGCAAAGTTTGCAGGAGCCCTCAGACGCAGCAAAAGCTTGCAGTGGTCAATTGTTTCTATTCTGACTGTTCCTGTACAGCACACAAGTTGAACACCTCATGCAGTGAAGGTACTTCTGTTAGTAGGTAGCATTCATGATACGGATGTTTAGCTGATGTTTATTTTCAGGCTCTCTATTTTAAGAAAGTGACTCAGATTTACATGTGATGAATGTTTCTGGTGGCAAACATCTGAACATGGAGCCATGTCACTGCCAGTGGTGGTGTGCTTAGTTCTACAAACAACTTGTGTGGCATAATACCTAAAACCAGCTACTTGAACTGTGAACATGGAACTGGCTTTTGGGTGCATGTGCAGCTTGATTTAAAGCCAGCCTTTTCTGCCATGTTCTCTTAAGTCCTGAAGAGCTGCAGTAGCAGCTGGGAGGGATGCGGAGACCTCCACGTGGATGCTTTCCAGAGCTTTGAATTGCTGCTGTTCTGTTCTGGATGTCTGCTCTGTGCTGTGCCTTCTCCATGGGTTCAAAGCTGCTTTTCGCTAGGCAGGAGCGGGTAGGGAGATAGAAGGGGGATGGATTAGGCAAAGTATTTCTTTCCACGGCAGTATTTCAAGAAGAATCAAGGGGCTGCAGCAGTGGGAGGAAGCGTGGCCAGGTTAACAGAGCTGTCAGTTTTCTGCTGGCCTTGCAGTGTTCCTTAGGTGCAAAGGCAGATGCTTGCTGCTGCATTGGCTTCCTCCCTCCCTAAGCAGCTCTGCGTGTGAAGCAACTGAGCTTGACCCCTTTTCTTGCTGAAAGTTATTGGTTCCACAGATGTGAGGCATGCAACAAAAATACCTGCAGTCTGTTGGGCTCCAAGGGAGGATGCATGGGGAGGGAGGAGAAAAGCTGTCAGCAAAAAGCCCAGCTTACTTAAACTGATTGATGACAAAGTGATCCTGCATCTCCACCTGTGACCTAGCAGGGAAAATGCAAACAGCTTCTCCCAGATGCCTCTGAAAGAGGCTCTTCCATCTGTACCCCTCCTTACTGCTTCACCCTGTGACCTTGTGTGCCTGAAGGGGCCCTGGCTGGGATGTCTCTCCAGTAGCACTTTGGGCTAGAGCAGGGCAGAATGGGGTGTCCCTGGTGCTGGACCCACTGCCTGGCTCCCAGCAGAGGGAAGCAGAAGCACGCCAAGCTGCGGTCCTGCAGCCTTCGGCTGCTCTGTGCTCTTTCAGCCCTGGTGTCATCAAACCAAACACCACCCACACCCCGTCAGACCCCTCACCAAGAGAAGAGGCATTTCTCTTGCTGCTTAACGATAAAGCCTTTGAGTAGCAGGGAATTGCTACCTGTAATTGCACCAGCTAATCCTATTAGCAAGCTCTGTCCTTCACCTTAGGTACTATTCTTAGTTCAGTCCCTAATGGATTCTTGACAGAGCAAATACTGAGGCTTGGACTGTGCCTTTGGAGGGATTAGTTGGATGTGTGAGTCAGGAAGCATCTTCCCTCTCTTTAAGAGATGAAGTAATGCAAGAGATTGATGGAGAACCTGCTGTTCTGAGGGAGGTAAGTCCAGTACTGACGGAAATGCAAAGAAAGCACTGGGAATGCTGATGGATGAACTTGATGAACTGTAGCTAACCCTAACTCACCCAAGGGAGTGGACTAAATGACTGAAGTTCCTTGTTGTTCCTTAAGTCTTTGCTGCTATGAACTTAGCACAAAAGCCTGTCTTTTGTCTCGTCTTTTTTATCAGAAGCTGGATCTCCAGTTTGCTGCTCTTTATTTGTTCCATCAACTAATACACAGAATCCCTGTGCTACCCAGGCCCTGCTCTGAGTGAGTGTAACACTGGAGGAGTGACACAGCCCAGGAGGAGATTAAGGGCTGTTTGAAGAGGTGTCTGCTTCTTAGAGGGGTAATGTGACTGCTATGTCTTCTGTAGCATTCTCTTCCCTGAAACTCCACGGACAGGCTTTTGCACTGCAGAACAGAAGTAGGAAGTGACAAAGCACCTCCACTTCAGGCTATTGTAGCCTAATGCACTTGAGTGTGTCTCAGTCCTTCAGGGGTATAAGTCCTTTTTAATAGGATGGTCGCAAACCATGTCAATACGTTGAGGTGTACCCGCACCTGCATCCCATCTCCTGCGCGGCGCGGAGATCTGGGGTGTGTGTGTACCCTTGCTTCAGCTCCTATCTGATTAGGAGAGAGAAACTAAGAAAGAGAAATCCCGATCTTGCAACTGGTACGTGTCTGAGCAAGGCCAAGCAGACTATCAGAGTGAATAAGGCACTTCATTTTGAGCAGTCAGATGTTCCATTTGTCACTGGAAACGTACTCAACTGCCTGGAACATCGTCCTTGCTCTGTGCTTGAATTAGTGCGGTTCCTTACGCTGATCGCTCCGCTTCTGTTTCCCGTTTCTGCAAAGAGGGGAAAGATTCGCAGGCTGCTGTGCCCACAAAATGGGTTGGGAAAGACTCTGCCGGTGCTCTTGGAGACCAGGAGCTTCTGGGAGAACCTTTGGCTGTTTCGACAGAGGCCGTGCAGGAGACAACCAGACCTGAGATGCTATGCACTGATGAGAGAGGGTGGTTAACGTGGTGAGCAGGGGTACTTTGTATGTTAGACCATTACCTGTGAGGTGTTATGTCCTGATATCTTAAGAAATTTCTTCCCTCTTGGGCAGAGTATACCTTCACATTATCCTAATTGATGCATTTATTTATCCATCCACCATCTTCACTGATTACTTTTCTCTTCAAACACAGCACTGGCAATTGGGATGTGATATAAACATACCCAGACTGCTGCCAGCAGCCTGGGCCATATAGGATTCCTGACAAGCTGCCAGCATGGAGGGATCTGGGGAGGCTCATTGTACTCTGCAGAGACACATGTCTCAGGGCTTCTCTGTTCTTGTTGCCAGATCTTCAGTCTTTCCTGCTACTCTCTTCGATGTGAACTGAAAGGAAAGGTGTACTTGCAGAACGTGACATCCAAAGAACAATCCAAACACTACAGAAACCACATTCAAGATTGGAAAGACCTGGGTCCTTCCTGTGACTGCATAATTGGTCTAATTAGCCTCCACAAAGTATGCATGCACAGGCATGTATGCAGCAGTCTTGCCAGAAGGCAACATAGGGAGAAAGTATCTGCAGAGCTGAGGAGAGCCGGACCTGTGTCTGGGTTTTCACACCAGTGAGTTCACGACAGCTTGTGCTGCTCTAGCAGCCTGAGAACTGCCCTTATGCTTACGTTCGAGTTCCAGCTGGTCCATGGGTCTTGGTCTTCAGCCCTTGCCACCCTTGCTGCAAGTAAGAACTTCAGCGCAGCTGCCTGAAGGAGTGAAGTAATGACATGTTTAGATCCCAGTAATGTTGCCTCCAGTTGGTAGGTGAAATGCGCCTTTGTTCTCTTAGACTATGGTGTAGGAGATGTAGCAGCTGATTTCAGGCTAACGCTCCCTCAGTGCGAGCTGGTATTTGTTGTATTAACTCCTGTTAACACAGGCTGTTAGCTTGTACACACGGACAGTTAATCCAGCTCTGCTCGAGCATGGCATTGCCTTAGCTAAGGGAACTTGTTCAAACATATGACATTGCTGTTGGATGCCTTCCACATTTGCTTGCTGCAGAAGTTTCCCAACTTAGAAGCTAACCAAAGTATTTCTACAGTGGGAGATGTAAAACAGGTTATTGAGGTTAGTCAGGTTTGTCTGAAGACTTTGGGCTTTCAGTTCCATTTTACTTCACCTCTTTTCTCAGAGGTGATGCAAAGTAAAGGGGTCTGTTGAGTAGCCACAAGGTATTTGTATGGTAAGTACAGCCCAGTAACTGGTGGTGCACATGCAGTATTGCTGTTCACTGCTAACAGGCCACTTTGCTCCAGCTCAGGTAAGTGGGTGCTTTCCTCCTCACAGATGGATAGCTACAAAGTCCTTTGCTTTGGTGCCTTTGCAAAGGAGATTTGGAAATCTACTTTGGGGAAAGCCTGGATTTTTTTTCCTCCTTACCAAGAATGTTGCCATCTATATGTTAAGGAGATGTCTTTTGAGGGCAGAGAAGTCACTTATTAGTGACTTGTGACCGATAGTTTGCATAAGTGTCCATGAATCTGCCTCCATAGTGGTGTCGTTGAGGGAAGATGGATGGAACTGATGGGGAGCAGTTGGGAACTTACAGGAGGCACTGAGACTGCT
>JAOEHX010047798.1:10993-28438 GCA_025448015.1 Bolborhynchus lineola | reverse complement strand
CAGGCAGGATTTCCCCTTAGTGAAGCCATGCTGGCTGTCACCAAGCACCTTGTTGTTTTTCATGTGCCTTAGCATTCTTTCCAGAAGAATCTGCTCCAAGATATTGCCACGCACAGCGGTGAGACTGACTGCTCTGTAGTTCCCCAGGTGAATATTGCATCCATTTGCGCTTACTGTGAGTCCTCAAAGACCCAGCTCTGGCTTCTGAACTGTTTTGGACTTACCAAAGTCTGGGCTGCTATCTAAAGGGACAGTTCTACCCCCAGGTGCACTCGAGGTAGCTGCAGGAGAAATGAATGAATGGAGTCTTGGCAAAGCTGTGGCTGTTCAATGCAGGCTGTCTGGCCAAAAGCGTTGGTGGTAATGGAAGGCTTGGGCTCTCCCCTGCCAGAGTGGTTCAGAACTCACTCGCAGTCTGCAGAGTGTACCCTTGTGTGCAATCAGCAGGAGCACAGGCTCAAGCTAGACTGACAGCACTAGTAAGCAGGACACTGGTAGCATGCTGAAGTGGGGAAGAGGTCTGGAGGTTAGTAGTGTGCTGTCTTGTATGGAATAGCAAAGACCTCCTTTTGCCTGCTTTGCTCTCCCTCCTGCCCCCATAAGTGGTATGGTGCCACTCTCTCAGTTCTTCCGCTTCAGGCTAGTCATTGCTGCTGTGCTACTCTTGTTGTCCCTCCTCAAATAATACCATGCTTCCCATCACTCCTCACCTTCCTTTTGTACAAGTAACTCATATTTTCTCCTTTGCCACAAATGTCCCTAAAGTTTCCACATATGGTTTCCACATGTGGTCTTCTTCCCCAGACCACATAAGCTCCTGTGCCTGGAGATATTCAACATTTTCTCACTTCAGACCATATGGGCCGACAGTGAAACTCAGGGCAAATCCAGAGCATCCCCCAAATCCTTCTATCTCTGTTGATTTGAACATGCTCAAAGGACTTGCCAGTATTTTGACTCTAACTCTAAATGATCCGCTAAGAACAGAGGGGGTCTTTCAGACCACCTCCCTATGTCCTGAAGAAAGATGGCAACTGGAAGAAAACCTTTGTGAAAGAATCACTCTGTCCTATTAAAGCAGATTTCAGCTAATGGAAAACAACATACTTGTGGGGTTTTTTTAATACTTTAACCAAAATGTTCCCCTTTGGCTATGTGTATCATTGAAACAGCCATTTTATGAAACTAAAAGCACTGGGTCTGGTTTGCAGCCAACATGCTGAAGGCTTCAAGAAGTTTCATTATCATTTGAATCAATCGACAATGCTGAACATTTTAAGAAAATAAAACCACATAGGATCTTTTCAATAGGTGAGTGCTTCAAACACTTCACAAAGTTCTTATGGCCAAGTGTACCTGAATTGGTAGGCTGATTCTTTTTTTCTTACACCACTAAGGAAGGACAAAATCTTACAGGGAGGAAAGGTGTCATGAGTTTTTTCTTTTATTTTTAAAGGATTCCAGTGAAGACATGCCATTTCTACTGGTCATTTACACTCTGCTGTGATAAGTACCTGGTACTTTTTTGAAGTAGTCACCTCTCTCTTCACTGTACAGAGATACAAAGCACTCTTCTTAAGACAGAGCCCAAACTTATCTCACCTAAATTGTGTCCTTCAGATGGTTATCTCCTTCCACTGATTAAAGAAGAAATTTAGGTCAAAACCAAACCAAACAGAGATCTCACTGCAGCACCTCCTTAGGGAGGAGTCATCAATGTCTGTTGGTGCTCTCTTTAGGCATTGAATTATCGTTGTGGTAGGTAGACTAGGTCTTGCAACTTGATAATAGAAAGGAAAAGTCTGGGTTGGGGAAGTATAAGAACTTGATGAAACTGGGAAACTATTCTGCAGTGGAAAAATCCATTTTTTCAAGACTAGGGGCTTTTATTACACAGCATCTCATATAGCCCCAATGGAAGCTATGCACCACTATTAAGAAGTGACCAAAATCCATTGATCTGCAGATAAAAAGTCAAGAAGTAAGTGACTTGTGAAGAACGGCTGTACTAAGTCTTCAGACTCAGTTAATGCTTTTAGAACCTATCATGGGACATATTATGAAGCTACACATGCACTCTCAGTGTGTCATATACAGATGGAGGCATCACCCCTGATCAGAGAAATTCCATTTACATTAAAAGTCTTTGCAACCCTGGCATTACTCTTTAAAGGAACACAGATTTAGTTTGTCATCCCTGGAAATCTGCACAGTCTTAGTGTAAATGGATGTGGAGACCTCAGGTCTTCCTCACAAATGTGATTCCCCACCTCTTATTATCAACAAGGGATAATGCTACCAGTTTTCCTCCCCCCCCCCCCCCCCCAAAGCTATGCAAAATGTGCACTTTTTCTCAGGTGATCCATTCTTCAGATATTCAGATTCAGGAACTGAAATAAAAAATTAAATAAGAAATTATTTTTAAGCCCTCTCCCACCTAGGCTGACAGGAAGCTGCACTGACCCAAGAACTACAAAAGGAAAGTCCTACTGCTGTGCTGACCAGCTCTGACAAGAACCTGCAACATTTTGCTTCTCAAATCTGTTTCAGTTCCTCAGGGACATTTCTGTCAAAGCTGAGTGCCACTTGCAAACAGTGACTGTTGCACTGTCCTTGAAAAACACACATAAAATTATACTTCAAGCATTCATGAAGCCCTGCAGTTTACTCAAGATAATTATTGAAGAATTTATACACGATATTAGAATGAGCAAGTGTGATGACGTGTGACCAGTGATGTATGAACTCTCACCAATGAAAGACAGGTCCTTTGTTCTGGTACAGCAGAAGAGGGGAGCACAGGCTTGATGAGCTGATGGTATTTCATCCAGGTCTACTTTCTGTTATTCCACATTTATACTCCTCTATCACATTTGGGAAATCTATGCATACAGAACAGATCTATGAACACTTGCCCTCATTACAGTTGTCCTTTAAAACAATTTTTTAAAAACACCTGAAACAAGTTCCTTTGTTTACCATGCAGGTTTTAAATTTGGCACTTACAGTGCCATAATCTTACAGTTTGTCTTCATAAATATAATCATTTTATGACCATCCAGGAGAGTATCTGCATTAACATTGCAATGAAATGCAGTAATTCAAGTTCTTGTCCTTTAACATTAGTTCTCCTGTAAAAATGATCTAAATGTCACCTTGAGAATGTTTTCTCCATTAGCAGCCTGCAATCCAGAAAAGAAGAAAATACAAAGTATTTGAATTTTAAAGTGTCAGTTTAATTTAATAAAAAAGCATGATATTTCTTATTAATATTCTATATGCCTAACTGCTCTAAAAAGCAACCTGAAGAACTGCACAGGCAGTTAGAAAGAAAAAGCCTCAGTACATTGGATTCTCAGAAATGAGAAGATTATTCTGGCATGGTCAAATTTTACATGATGCACTTAAGAACTCATTTGTAAGAAGCTTTCTTCACGGTGTTCAGTGAAACAGAAAAAATGTCATCAAAATTAGAGTAAAATAGTAGTATTTAGCAGTACATAAGAAACTATTATAGCATTAGCTTCTGAATTTAATTACAATGTGTTTGTGAGAACAAGCTTGTGTACTCTTTACTCATCCCATTTCCCTCGTTTCCCATCCCTGTCTCCACTGTGAGTAACTTCACCTCTCTCTCCCTTTCAGGGACATGGTTTAATGGTGGAAGAGTTGCCAAATGGCCGAAGCTTGTCTGAGGACTTCAGCACTCAATGTAGACACAACTCAAGGAATGAAGTTTAAGCTTCATCTGAAAGCTTCTCTGAAACCAGAGTTCTATCATTTTTCTTATCTTTGCCCCAGTTGGAAGTTGCTATGAATCACCAAGTGAAGTAGCAAGGAACAGAGGGAACAGTAAGAGAGAGAGATGCAACATCTTTCTCTCTAGAGGTATCCAAGGTTTTTAACAGCATAGACATATACTCCCTCAAGGAGCTATTTTGCCCATCAAGATTCAACACAGTATCCTGCCTGCTGCCGTGGAGGGACAGAGCCAGTCTTAGGCCAGTGACATGTCTTTCTTAAGTGCTGAAGTATTACAAGAGTATTAGATTAGCCATAGAAAAAGCTGAAGCTCCAACCCCAACAATCCATGAGCTTGATTTGCGAAGGAAGCAGGAGATGATAGGCATAATCCTCACCTATTTATTTTCAAAGCTCTCCAGTAGTTCAACCATCTTTCTCAGTCTTTTGAGGTATGCACTGTACTTTCCTCTCATTGTGGCTGCCTCGTCTGTCTTTGTAAGACTGGACAGATGGCAAAGATAGAAAAGGGGTACCAGGCTGCCCAAATCATGCCTTTTTGATTGGATTCAATGAAAGATTTGCCTCTTAGTGCAGTGCTGTGGGATTAGGTAGGGCAGGTTTCCCCTAGCACAAGTAGGTTGATGCATCCTTCATACACTCCTATGTGCAAGGAGTGCTCAGTTGCACTCCTTACACATAGATTTCACCTCACAGGCATTCAGCTGGCAAGGGAGACAATCAGGTCCATATCGTTTCGTAATTTGAAAGGCGTGAATTAATATTTCTGGAGCAGGGTAAAAAAGATTATGGGCCTGGCTGACCAAGTTCCGACCCCAGAAAACCACACAGTAATTATCCAGGTCAAAAGGGTGTGCCAAATTCCTCCCTATGCCACAGGCCACAGAGTAATCCCTATCACCTTAAATCAGCCTTAAGCTTCAGTTACACAGGAAAGCAAGTATATCACCAGTGACCTAAAATAATGGAAAAAAAAAAAAGACATAATAGCCTGGCTTTGACAGCTATGCAGAACAAACTCTGACAATATTATAGTCTCACCTGAAGAAAAATTCCTCTCTAACCCCAATCTGGTAATCAGTTTATTCATGTGTGCAGAGCACAGCATATCTAAAGTACGTCACAGGAGGTCAGTTCCCCTTGCTTTTAAATCTTGTTTACAGCTATGATCAATGTCAAATGCATTAGAGAAAGAAAAAAAGACAAAAAAAAATAATAGCCAAATATTCATCAAAAGAGTAAGCTGGTGCTCCTTATAGAGTGCAGATAGGCATTAGAAGTAACCATTAGAAGCCCTAACATGGATTAATACAGCAGTAATGTATCACAAACACAGAGCCCATCAGGCCAGCTTCAGATCCCCCAGGTGATTTGAGAGCCATTATGTCAAAAGAATGCCTTGAGCAATCACTCCCAAACCTGATAGCTTCCCTCATTCTTTACTTACAGGACCTATACTAATACCTTTCATCTGCAATTAATGTTTTCAACAGACATTTCATAAGAGACACTCTACCCAATTCCTAATTTCCATACAGGTAGATAAAATCCCCTGCATTCTACCTACCTAACAAAATCCATTATCTCTCAGAAGAAGTAACACAGGATTCTTCTGCAAACAACAGAACACTCTGCTTGGATTGCCATTCCAGATCAGAAAATATTGAATTAATCTATGCAAAATAAGGAATAATCAGACAAAGAAAGCTGAGAAAAACCTTTCCCAGCATGCTCTTAGGCATGATAGTTATTTTTCTGGCTGGAGGGTTAAAATTACACTAGACTGAGGGAAGATCTGAACTTGGCTCTGCAACATCTGAGGATTCTTTCTCAACATTGAAGGTTGATGGATTTCTTCCAGGATCTGAGGAAAAGTCCGTGCCTATGCATCCCAGGCACAGACAGCCATCTATCTCTGAAGTCCATAAGGATTTCTATTTGGGTAAAATACTTGATTCTACCTTTCTTTAAATAGCTTATTTTACAGCTAGATAGCTTGGGAAAATTCATCCACGCCAACTGCTTTTACAGCATCCATTCTTTTGCATCTCACCATTCTGCTGTATGACCAGTGCTAAACACAAGGTTGAATATAACAGCACCAGAGCTCAAGAGCTCAATGGTGCTAGTCTTCTGCAGCCGATTCAAGATGAAGCTAATAGTGAGTGCAGATGACTTGTTGGTAGGAGCGTCTGAGAAATAGATGTGAAATCTGTAAGCCCAAACTGACTTTAAGCAGGTCTGAACTTTTTCCGCACGCACACAAATGTGTGTCCTTGTACAATACCAGATGTGCTGGCAGGTGGTTTCCACAAAGCAGTTTCAAACTGCAGCAGCCAAGTGAACTGACTGGAAACTCAGTCTCCTGAGCTGTGAATGTGTCACCTGCTTCCAGTTCAAGCTGAGTAGTATTGTTTGTGCGTTCAGTGATTTACAGACCAATGTCACCACTACTCTGTGCCTTGGAGGCAAGACAGCATGTTCTTCTACATCCAAATAGATAGTTTTGCCACTGCTGGCAACTCTGCAGCAGAATGGACAGCTTGTAAGCTGTGTCATTTATGAGCAGTGACAGAAATTGAGGTCACTGTCATTACAGAAAGTAACCTTTAAGAGAGCACAGCACTACCCCATGGACAATGACATGTACAAATGTTTTGCTGGTTTTGGTGAGCAAAAAATATTACCTGTAGTAGTAATTTGTACTGGAAATACAATGCTAGTGGAAAGGCAAAATCCAGGACAATACAACCTCATCCGTGAGTTTCATGCTCCATAAATCCGCTGGAAATTAAACTCAGCTGACAACATTTCAACAAGTGTTCTAATTCCGTTATAATCAAGCACATTAACAACCCACCATATTCATTTTCAATGGCTTCAGCTTCTCAGCCTAGCATATTGGAACAATTCAACACATCTGGGGCTAAATTAATGTCACAAGCAATACCATACACTTTGAATGAGCTTCTCCCTTTGCATTACATAGAAGACTGTCCTCAGAGCAAACAGCATTAAAATATTCTCCGCTTGTATAAGTCACCCTTGAAACTGAGATAAGCTGTTATTAATTAGTAGCATATCCTCTGTGTTTACACAGCAGCATTTGTGTGCCTGGTATATGTGAACAGTCACTACCCCAAGGAACTTATAGTTTAAATTATACGGATAGCTAACCACATCATTATAAACTTGTTATAGATTTGGATCTAAAAAGGAGGCAGGGCAAGACAAAACCATGGGGAGTGAATACATCTGTTTTGCAAGGGAGCTAGGATATGAGGTTATGCAAGGATAAAAGTAGCTTTTTCAATGAGTGTATCCACTACAATATAGAATGGGGTGAAGGTGGGGAGGGTTTTCACTATATCAAACACTGGGGAGGTGTTTAAAGATAGATTCAATAAATGACCTGGGCATTGCAACTTCTGGGTCTTGCCCACTACTGTATTAATCGGGCTACATCTAATAAAGCAGGCAATGATCCCAGAAGTGCATCTAAATTCCCACACCTCATTGCTGCTTAGCCCTGGACATCCATTAAGAATCAAGCTGATGTGTTTTTTCCCAAGTGCCAAGAGTTTACTGCTGCTTCTGCTCACAGCCATGAGACACTACCAGTGTCACAAAGAGATGGTAGGGAAAAGAAAAGCCTGGAAGAAGTTTTCCACCCATTTTTGATTTTGTTCTTTGTCTCTTAGATTCCTTCCGACTTATCACCACACCCCTCTGCAAAAAGGCTTTGGGTTGTTCTCTTTCCCCAGATCACCTTCTTTACACATTTTTTAACCTTTCAGTTCATCTCTTGAAATTAAGTATGTAGCAGAGGACAGTGGAGTATTTTTTGAGGCAGCCTTTACTATTAACACACCCAACAGCATTTGTCAAGTGTTTCGGAAGTCCTCTATTAGTTGAATGTGTCCTGCAGTAGTGAAGGTGTGCTATGAGAAAGCAAAGAAAACCCCTCACTTCCATGAAATGCTAGCCTTGAAACAAAAAAAACATGTGACATAATATGGAATTTTTTTTAATTGACAGTTCCTGTGCGGTCTTTTAGAAAAAAAATTAAAAAGTCCTTTGGTCTTCTTTTTCTTTGCACAAAAAGTCTGATTTATGGTGAAAAACATATTTTGTAGATTGACAGACATGAGGCTAAAAGAAAGTCTTGTCTGATCTGCAGAAATCCATGTGAGTAGTATCATTAACCAAAAATCTTTGCATCAACCTTGTGATCTCTTTGGAAGTAACGACATTTTAGAATAACGTGGATTTAAACAGTTCAAATTAGAAGAATCTACCATAGCCTAATACATTATCTTTGCTATCAAAAAAACATTCTCCATGTTATATAGCATCATCTTATGCATTTCACATCAGGACATTTTGTCCTCTTCTAAGCAATTACTCCCCATGAAAAATATCTTTCCCATGTACAGGAATGACATAGGGCTGTGCTCAAATTACCTTGTTGTTTTTTCTTGGATAAGCAGAACAGATTGAGGTTTTTAGGCTCTCATTAGAAGGCATGCTTACTGCACTATTCTGTGGCTGTTTCCTGAATTATTTATCAATTAAAAGGAAAATGCCAGTTTGCTTCAGTACATTGCCTTATTTCTATCTGGACACACTAGGAAATACTCACTGATAAGAATGAATGTTATTCTCTTTTTATTAGGACAAGCCAAATGAAGATTACTTCTCAGCTTAGTCTGCTAGAGAACTGTCTTGATGCCACTTGCCAGTAATCATATAAATAACCAAAAGTTTCAATAACTGATGATTCTTCTTTGAGAAAACAGATGAAAGCAGCTATAAAAGAACAAATAACCCCAATTTTTTTCTGAAAATCTCATTAACTTAGAAGTTGAATCTTGGGTTTTAAGAGGAGTCATCAGACCAAAATCTTTGTGTGAGAGTTTATATGTACATGCATATGGATAATACATACCCTTATGTATAGCATACACATCTATTCATTTGTATATATATTTTTATTAAAAGGAAAAAAACTGTGGATCATATGTGGACTCTGTGTCTGTATGCAGACCACTAAAGAACTTTCAACTGCAGGCATCTTTGAAAGAACAAGACTTGATTTTTTCCCCACTGCACCAGGACCAACACAAGTGTCTTGACTCTCAGGAGGGCCAATTCAAGTCCAAAATCATCATCTCACAGCCTGGAGAACCCTGAGTTTCTGTATCCTGCCTTTCACAAAACCTTCAAACTGGCTGTTGCTGAGCCTCATTCCTGGTCATGAAGACCAAGGTTACTTTGTCTTCAGAGGTGAGGAAGGAAGGGACATTCCTTCACAGCAAAGCCCTGGACCCTGATGATTTTACTTTGCAGACCCCCTTAAATCATTAATAAAAGTTGCAATTTCTAGCCCTACAACTACTGCACTGTTCAAAGGAGGAAGGATGAGAAGAAATCTGGCTAATCTTAGATGAAATCAGATTGTCTGTAACTTCAGGAAGCTGTACATTTTATTAGTTTCTGCTCTCTAATTACAGATCCCAGTAACCGCAGCCTATGAAGTACCATAAAATGGCAGGCTTAATTCTAACTTTAAGAAATCTAACGAGACAATTCTACGTCCTTAATTCTTCTTTGGAAAATAAATTTGTATAATCCACAGGCAAAATAGTTTTCACAAACTCATCTGTAAAAAGCTATCTGACTTGTAAATATTGCAGGCCTGTTGCGCACTAGGCCCTGAAAAGTATGAGGTTTGCATCTGGAGTATTTCTGATACAATCCAAACCCCATCAGAATGAACAAAGCTTCCCATTAACTTCAGTAGGATTTTAGTCCAGCCCTGGATCCATTCAATGCAGTGTGAGGTTAAAACCACTCAGCCTGCTTTGCTGTCAATGAGCAGCAGAGAAATATTTTCAGGTTCAGCAGCAGACTTATTTTTACTAAAGAGACATTGGAATAAGGGGGGAAACACTGAGGGGAGAGAAAGGTAAATCCATAAAACCAGTTTATTTTGTGAGGCAAAATTTCAGAGACCACAAACATCCCATTTGTTTCAGCTGACACTTCCCGAGTAGGTGCACAGTTGCATATGTAACACTTTCACATATTTTTCCCCCAGGACACCGTTTTGTTTACACTCTCAGTGCTGTGAATTTATAACTGGGGCATCGTTTGGGTTATTACATGGAATAGGAACTGTATTTTCACAGATGGCTTACCTTCCTTGCCAGCTGTCTGGTTTTAAGTGTCCTAATAACTACTGCATATGCCAACTTCATTCTGTATATTAAAAAATATTGCCTTGAAGGAACAAACCCTTCATTTTTAGGTTACTTTCATAATCACTGAAACAACTTATGAAAGTATGAGCTGGATTCACCAGCTCTTGCAAGCTGGAAATCAGCTATGACTCTCTTTCTAAAAAATGAATGCTTCTGTGCCACTGGGCCTGCCAGGCAGGAGAATCAAGTACTGGATTAAAATCCTGTTTGTGACAGACTATAGATAATTTTGTATCTATATGCCTCCAGATCCACTCTTAGTCTTAGAAATCTATGATTCACTTTCTGAACAAGCTTCACACAACCATCACAATTATCAAACAAACCCCTAATTTATTGCTTTGAAAGATTACAGTCTGGAAAACCAAAGGAAACAGACAATGTCTGGGGGTTGAAGAACAGCGTATAAACAGCACAGAGAGGCTTCAAAGGTATTGTTGAGCAGCATTGCCAAATCCAAACATTTCAAAACTATGAGTCAGGCATTGGAAAAGTCTTGAAACTTACTTACAATTCATGACATGTGAAAAATAACTTATTTCAGTAACACCTTCATTATTGTGCAGGCAAATTTACTGCCCAACTGCCTGTCAGTTGTCCTCCCCCAACAGTGCTTGCATCCACTGGCTAATTTCAACTAAGTCTGAAGAAAGAGTGGAGAGCTGAATTCTGTTGATTTCTTACTAGATCTGTGGGTGGCTGGGTTGGGGATCAAGCCCCTGCTGGTGGCTGCCTGGAGAGGAAGGCAGGGGTAACTGGGACCTTGTGCACACTGATCAATTCATCCTCAGCCATGCAGCTCCGTACATGCCACCTGCAAGCCAGCCAGGTCAGGAATGGGAGCTGCAGACATTGTAAGAGGCTGGACATACGGGGGAGCAGGGGAATATCTGGAGAAACATTAAGGACCACATTCAGAGGGTAGATGGAGAAAGCAAGCTAATGCAGCTGGACACCATGGAGTGTGAAGAAGGCTGTGGTTTTGTGCAGTGAGGTGTGACAGTACCCTAGCCATATGAAGCTCCACAGCCACAGCAGGCTACCTGTATTTTAATCCCAGATATTCACAACATGGATATTAAGCACCAGATAGTCTATATGGGACTCATAAGCCCTTCCTCACAAATCTGTACCCCTGCATCCTTGCCCTTTCTGCTGGATGCTACTCCACTGCCCTCCCAGTCATTATTGTTCGCTTGTGATTCACTAACTCATTCACTATACATCCATACAAGTGTACCATAACTTGCTCCACAGTAAAATAAGTTAGTGAAGATCTAACATGGAATTCAAGAAGAATGCTGGCAGAGGACAGGAGCAGGAAAGAAAATGGAAACCTCCTCAGGCTAAGTTACTCAAGCCAAGGTAGTGTGAAGTAAATCCTGAAAAATTTCCTTACCAAATCACCAGTGCTAGCCCAGCAAGATCTCTGCATTTCAGAAAGTTGGTTTTTTCATGCCTTGCATGGTAGGAGGTGAGTGCTTTTCTCTATTTTCCTCTTGACAACTAGTTCACTGCCTCCATCAGTCTGAAGGAGCTGAATGATAACAGCATGCTCAGGGAACCTGAAATCCTCCTGGCCCCTTGCTGCAACAACTGGTGCACATCAGCAGAAAAGAAGCAAGACTTTCAGGTAGTGAAGTTCCCAGGCTATGAACAAATCAAGATTTTCCAGCCTAGTGTCTTTCTCACATGGATTATGGTTTATTTTGACATAAGTTGAGATTCTGTTTTCTGGAGCATTAGAAGAGATTTTCTGAAAGGAAGCAAAAGATCATAGAGAACTCAAGAGTTTCTCTGGAAGCTGTACCTATCTGAAGTTTTCATTTAGAAAAGTCACTGCACTCAGATCTCATACCAAGAGTTTTCTGGTACTGTCACGTTTTCTGACTTGCAAGAGTACTGGCCTGAAGAATCTGCCCTTATCCCTGCAGTATGCCTACAGCGCTATGCTAACGGTAGTACCAAAATCCACCCATAACATCTCAGCTAGCTTTTCCACTCTTTCCCTAGGTTCATCATTATCCCTTTACCTCAGGAGTAACTGACTTTAGAGAAGCTCTGTCAAATAGGTAACGGCCCATATAGCCAGCTCAGTTCCAGAGGTTTATAAATCCAGAATAACTCAAGTGTTGAGCAGACATGCCTTGAACTTACTTCACTTTAGATGGGTAAAAAGCCATGGCTGTCTCAGAGTTTACATGTTTCTTGCTTTCTGTTCAAATTCAATCATTGTTTACAGATTTTTGCAGTGATCCCATATGATCACCTAGACAGCTGTCCTCTACACAAGACCATTGCCAGATTGAATGAGCTGTTAACACATGTGCTAGAAGTGAAGGCTCCCCTGTGCTATTGCTGATGCCTGTGAAAAGGATGGTTTGATAGAAACTGTAGTTCTATAATGAAAACAAATAGACTGTAAACAGTACAGCTGGAGTTCATAGAGAAGCAGAGGCTTACTGACTGAATTTTCTAGCCAAGCAGTAAAGGAAAAGCATACGTCCAATAGTGCTCAACACCACAAATAAAAGAATGGATTGTGGTAATCTGATTTAAAAGAAGAAATTGTGGACCAAGTGGTCAGCTGTTACTAGACATTCAGTTGACCTTGTCTGTCTCACAGGTTCTACATATTCTAATTAATTCCCATATTATCACCACATCTTCTCATTTATTTAGTCTCCGCTTTGTAGTGACTGATATTTTTCCTTACAGTGATGTTCTCGATATGAAAGAATTACGCTTTCTCAGCAGTTTCAGCCTGTGATCCAGGGCTGGCAGTTTAATCAGGAAATGTGAAGCTGTTCCAGAGCCAATGGACCATGTTGGGAAATGTGCCGAGATTTCTCAGACTGTTTGAAGTCTAGCACTTTCTCAAAAGATTCTGCTTTGTCACAGAGATTTTGATATCGTAACAATATGGTTGAGCTATAGGTAAATGTGTGACAATGATGGATCAAGAAAGACGGCAAAGTCCTACAGTATCTTTGCAGAAATCAAATCAACTGATCACTTAAAATTAAAAAATTGAGAACTCAGAGATAGGCTGAGGTTACCCATCAAGAGGAAGAAACAAGCCTGGACAACATAGCACGTCCCATGGAAAAGACTAACCAGACAGGACCTCTGATGGAGAGTCAGATGCAGAAACAATAGCAGGACAGAACAAAAGATAAAGAAAAGCATGAGCGTGTTCCATGTAGGTAGCCAGCCCCAGGTGATCCTCTGCTGGTCCCCACAGGAGCATGGTTTGGACTGGGAGTCAAAAGACAAGGGAAATGAATGTGCCCTAGAAATATTAACTGTGGAAATCAAGAGTCTGATGACGCTGGCAAGGGATGAACAGCCAGCAGGGAATGAGATTTGTTATCATCTTGGGCACAGTCCAGGCCCCACTGGATTCAGGGAGGTTTTGCCATGAATATCATTCGTGATGGGTTTACTCCTCAGAATTAACTTTTCCTTTATTGTTATTATCTTAGTCAGCACTCTGCTTAAAACCACACAAGGCTTTTTTCTGCACTGAAGAAAGTGATATGAGTGATGAAACAGTACAATAAACATTAGTTGTCTTGGCTCTCCTTCATAATATTCCACTTCAACTTAAAAATTAAATTGAGCCTCTCAGTGTGACTGTTCAAACATCTTGCCCAGCCACCCATCTCCCAGCTGTGCAGTGTGCTCCTTGGACCTCATTGGCAAACATAAGTACTTGAATAATCCAAGCCAGGTGATTAGCATAAAGACTGTTTCCATTTGTATTATGGTATCAGTATTTTTTTTAATGCGTATGATGCTTGATTTATTAATTTCTGGACTATATATCTGTGGGTTCCATGTCTTTGTTTAATAGATAAGTTACATATTGCTTACTACATAAATAGCTTGGAAGCTGAGAGCCTCACAATATGGAGTGATAGAGCCAGGAATAAAATGTAAAGGTGCTCGTTTAGAAACATGAATTCATCCTCCAGTAATACTGGTTTTGTTGTACTATAGAGCTAATATTTTCTCCCTCTAACTTTCTATATTTTGCCCTTATTTACAATTCTAATAATCCCCTAGGATACTTTATTATTTTTAGATTACAAGATGTTTGAAAAGTTTTAACCTGTACATTGTCATTGACTGTGCAGTAAATAAAGCTAAAATCATAAAAGAAAAGCAATCTACCTGTTATATGTGAGTTATGAATAAAATTTGACTGGAAGGGGTCTGAAAAACAGAGGACAAAGGACTAACTGTGAAACTAACAAAACCTACACAATTTTGTTCAGTTGTTCAACGTGGAATCTTTTTCTGTTTGTGTATGTGCATTTTGCAGTGCTTGCTTCAAATTCTTTGTCCTTTTTAGAAAAGTAAAATAATGAACAAATTATATTGCTCCATTTCAAGGCAGAAAACAACAGAGAAAGACAATTGGAACACTAACATATAAAAATAAAGGCAATTTTTAGTGCCAGTGTTCTGATCCAAATATTTATTTATGTGTTTGTTTGTTTCCTAACTCATACAAAATTGATGCTTGTGGAGGTATTGGATTAAAAGGGTTGGAAAATGAATTCTTCTAGTTATCCAGAGAGAACATAGAGTACCAATGAAGCAATGAAGACTTTTTCAATGTGAACAAGAAAAGTATTACATAAAATTTAAGGAAATGAGATCTAGTGTCATGTAGAAAATGATGTTTTAGAGCAACAGTATCAGGTAAGAGATTGATACTCGTCTCTGTTGTGGCTAGAATGGGTTGTCCTTCACTCATGTCTGTTCAGTGGATGGGGAGGCTTTACTTCCACAGCTCCGAATGGGAAAACTATTATCATTGCCAAGCATTTCACCTGTTTGTTTGCTTGTCAGCCAGTCACCTCTCTCCTCAAGGCTCATACACCATCCACTTCTTGCTAGTTCATAACACATTTCCTACACTACTGAGTTTGGCTGGATCCTGACCAGAGACCTACATGTAGAAGACTAAAAACATAAGGAGGCTCTGTTCTACTAGAAATTTATTTAGCAATCAGATGGAAAATTTGGCTTCAGGGGAAAAAAAGAGTTAGATACCAGAAAGAGATGAAAAAGTCAGTCCTGGATAAAAGTAGTTGTAATTTTTAACATAAATAAAAGCATTATTAAAGGTTTTTATATGAGTCATGCCAACTTCTACATAGATGAGAAATGTAATGAAATGGTATCTAAGTCATTATAAATTCTGCAATTTACACAAAAGAGGAAAATGAATGTTTCCTACTTCATTTTTAGTGTTTCCCTTCATACCTTGCATACTTATTAAAATGTAGGGTTTCAAGCACCCATAGAAAAATACAAACGTGCAGAGAAAATAACCACTAAATAGAAAAAAAACAACCAAGTCCTATAATTGGATTTAAAATAATTCGGCCCTGTCTAAAGGGCCAACCATGTTCTTTTGCCTCTGTACATAAAAGTTGCACTCATATTCATAACAACAGAAGAAGAAAAGCACAGTTGCTTCATAACACTGGACATAGCTTTCCAGAAACAAGATAGCAACTACTTAGAAATGTTATGGAAAACATTAATCACAAAGTAACTTGCTATTTACATTAAAGATAGTAGTCTTTAACATTAATTAAAAATAAAATAAAATAAACTCATCCCTCCCCCCCCATTTTTAGTCATAGGACAGTTTTGTCTATAATGTGGAGTCTCTGTTCTCTGCTTTTTGTCCAGCTTCCTTTTTTTTTTTGAGATATGCATATATACATATAGACATACGTCAGAGATGTATCAAAAGCTGTAACATATCTGAATGGAGAGAATGCAAATTTCATCTGAGACTACACTTGCAGTAGACAAACCTCTCCTGAAAAAAATGCTGGAATGACACATTTTAATGAAATGATATTCCCTGCCCATGATCCCCACAGGATTCATGCAGAAACCTGAACACCTCAGTCTGTAGAAGCAGAGCTGACTGTAGCAGTGCAGGTTTCCCAGTACCGCCAAGCTGGAGAACCCCAGACCTTGCAGGATGCAGTATTTTCCATCCCTGCAGAGGTTGATGGGGCAGATGCAGAAGAGGGTCCATGGTGGTCATGTGGAGAGCTGCCACCCTCCAGACCTCAGACAGAATCCTAGTCCTTTGGCAGTCAGTGGGAACCACTCCTGTTGATGACAGTTGAAGCTGGATGACGACCCATGGAAACAGTAGGCTCTGAGGAGGGGAGCGCAGGACAAGGCATCATCAACAGCCTGATCCAGCCCCAGCTCTGCCATGGCATCGTCCAGCAGGCTGTCAGTTCTCATTAGGATTTACAAACCAACTTACTGCTTTCGTGCTTCTTCCACAGGATGATGGCTGGACTGGACAGGAACTGTTGAGCACCACGGCACTTCTTTCACATGCAGGATGCTTGTGGGCAGCTGTCTCCAATTCTGAACCAGGAAAATCTAACAGGAGGATGTGCCCCTGAGCAGAGGAAAGCCTGTCTGAGCTTCCAGCAGTCAGCACTCAACTGTCCAGTCTCCACCGTAACTCGCTAAAACCAGTGCAAATTCGGAGAAAAAAGAATGTCCACACTGAGAGGGTATAAATCCTTTCTTACATGGGAGAGTGGTACAAGCATTTACCTGGCACCTCTATCAAATATCGTAGAAAAGGTTACACAAAAATATTTAAATATATGGATACAGAGACATAGATATTATACTTGCATAAAATATGTATATTCAAAACCCTTTCGGCAGTTTCACAGTTAGCTGAAAATGTATGCTTTAGAAATATGAACGATTTCCTACACTTTTCTAGTTTAAGTAGGAGGGGGGAGGGGAAAGAAGCATCAGCCTTATTAATACTGAATGCTAAGTGCAGAAGTTTAGCCGTAGCTGTAGGGTTTTGAAGCAATTGATGTGACAGAACCTCCAAGCATAAACTCTGTTTCAAAAATCCACATCTATTCCCTAGATTGCTTATTGTTTCATGAAAGTGAAAACTTACGTGTCCTGTTCGTATCAGCTAGATCTCCTGAGACCATTCAATTAAACCTCGCAAGCTTGCAGTACTTCAAGATAGGATTGTGTACTTGAAGTACACATGAACAGTTCAGTGTGACAACAGGAATTTACAACTTCTTATATCTTGTATAATTTAACCTTAGAAATTAAAAAAAACAACCTTAAATGACACCACAAGAAGCTCACAGTTCTGAAAAAATTAAAGTCAGTACGAAATTTTACTTGTAGACCACATAATTTACACAGATTTACATAAATACAGAGATATTAAAATATTAAATCAAAGCTACTTAACAGAGGATAGAGTTTTACATGATAAAAGATTTTAATTCTAGTTACATTTTTGCAACTACTTTTAGTGCCATGAGATTGTATAAATAATATATATACCTGTATATCTGTAATATATATAAAGATATATATA
>JAOEHX010047797.1:0-22126 GCA_025448015.1 Bolborhynchus lineola | reverse complement strand
CTCAACATAAAAAGGACATGGAACTGTTGGAACAAGTCCAGAGGAGGGCCACAAGGATGGTCAGGGGACTGGAGCACATCCTGTATGAAGATAGGCTGAGAAAGTTGTGGCTGTTCAGCCTGGAGAAGAGAAGGCTGCCTGGAGACCTCACAGCAGCCTTCCACTATCTGAAGTGGGGGCTATAAGGGTGCTGGGGAGGTACCCTTTGTTAGGGACTGTAGTGAGAAGACAAGGACTAACGGGTTCAAACTTAAACAGGGGAAGTTTGGATATAAGAAAGTTCCTTATTGTAAGGGTGGTGAGGCAGTGGAATGGATTGCCCAGGGAAGTTGTGAATGCTCCATTGCTGGTGGTGCTCAAGGCAAGGTTGAACAGAGCCTTGGGTGGCACGTTTTAGTGTGAGGTGTCCCTGCCCATGGCAGGGGGGTTGGAACTAGATGATCTTAAGGTCCTTTCCAACCCTTTCTATTCTATGATTACTTATTCTATAAGACAGGGTATAGAAGCCTCACTGTAGCTTCAATTTTCTGAGAAATCATATTGCACACATACATTATAGACATATACACATATAGTAATGCATATAAACATATATGCATATATTTATGCATATGCACATACTCCTCTTCCTCCATAGACACTATGCTTTTGTTTGCAATCTAAGATTACTGAGATTTCCAAGCTGAATCTGGGGCCTGGTGTACTTAGACCATAAACACCCATGCAGATAATGCCATGAAGTCTACCTTTAGCAAATGTTCAGCATCAGTTCAAGATAACCTGTACAATTTAACATGTGAAACCTTTTCCTGCTTGTGCATGTTAAGAAAAAAGTCAGCTGAGATGTGTAAGTATGAAGTTCAGCTATAAAGGAAAGAAATCAAAGTATACGTGTGTGTTTCAGTTGAGATGATACAACTACATGAAGATGAAAAGCTAAAGTAATGGATTGTGCGAAGGTGATTTCTAATCCCCTTAAAATCAATGGCAAAGCTCCACTGATTCCATTGACCACTCCTTCACACCACAGTAAAGAGCTGAAATCTGTTGATCTAACTGAAAATGTTCATTAAAGCTGAGATTTCACATGCTTCTTCACCTACACAAATAAACTTAAATATTTGATCTTTGACCTCTAAATAATATCAGATGGTTGCAAAAAAGCAGGTGTTCAAACAATTCACTTTACATACTAACCCCTAGAAAGTACTAGAGAACTGAGAATCAGCTCTGTACTGAGATGTTAAAATGTTGCTGCATCACATGGCTTTCTCAGACTAGACAAGCAAATTCCTCAAGCATGCACCAAATAATTTTTCAGGATACCGTGAAATTTTGTTAGAAAATAGACATGAAAAGTACCTTTCAGTACTGCTCAGAAGGCTGAATTAAAAAACAAGATTGGCAAAGGCACAAAACCATGTTAAAATCTATTGCATTGTGTTTTGCTTTATTAATGGACTAATATGTACTTCATTTACCCACGTGCTGCTTCTCTCTTGGAATGGCAAAGTGCATTGTTTCAACAATATCTTAGGGACTATCTAAGATTGTGCCCAAAATTATTAATGTTCGTATGCATTAACAGAAACCCTTTTTGTCAGAGACTTAAGATCAGTAATTTATAAGAGAGAAAGGGAGAAAGAACTCTAAACCTTAAAAGCATAAAATGGGTATACAGGTGGACATCCCTCATCCCCACTGGTGGTGGATGCAGGTCCATGTGCCAGACCTGAAACTAAAATTTCAGAAGCAAAAAAAATGATGTTTTACTTCAGCCATAAATCAAACGGAAGTAAAATTGGATCATTAAACCTCTTTTTACACTTCTGGGGGAAGAAAGCCAAATTTAAACATGAAAATACTGTTTTGACATGAAAAGTCAAAATATTTGGGTTTGGGAATATGAAAATAAAAAGCTTATTTTTTTTTCTGCATTGCTCTTTCTTATTTTTAATGAAATTAGTCACCAAATTTGACCCATATTCCTTATTATGTTAACTGCATTTTAGACTGAGTTTGCTGTTACACTCAGTAGGTGTCTGCTAAGATCTACTGAATACCTGTGAAGTGGAATCAGCTAGAGATCATCCCCAGCTCTTTCAGGCCATTCCACCTGAAAAGGCTTTCGCTTTCAGTCCATGCCTACCTTCTTCTCTGCCAGGGGCCATTCCTTCAGATGCCACTGCTGAAGTTTATGTGACTGAACTCTTGTCCAAGTAGAATGTGTGGGTTTGCTACCTAAAGCATTCAGATCCATGTGAATGAAATTCTACCTTTTGTTCCGTACATGAGGAAATGAATAAAAAGACCTGTCCGTAGTGTATGTTGGATCAGAGTGGCATTTTCTCATCCTGAACATTTATGTAAACTGTCTAAGCTGTGTGGATAAAAATTTCTGTCAGGTACAAGAAATTTCTGTCATGCAAGAGAGGAAGGTTGACTCCAGAAGACAGCACAGCTATTTTTGAGCTTGTGTTAGCTCCAGCCTTCTCCAATGGTTCAGATGGCAATTGGTATGTGGATGAGAACTGACATGCTAAGTCACTTGCTCAAAGAAGCCTGCGTTTATGCCACCAAAGCAACTTCTACTGTCCCAACTCTATGTCTTGGTCACTTCCTTTCTGATGCTGCATTACCTTCTGTTACAGCCCTAATCCTACGGTGTATATTCCATGTCCTAGATCTGAATCAGACGTTGCTGTATCCTGGTCTGTCTAATGAAATATTGATTTCTGCACCTCTCGTCCTCCAGTGTGTTTTGCAAAAGAAAAATCAATATTCTACGAGGCAGTAAAGCAGCCACAGAGAGTAGAAGGTGATCTGCTATCCAAACACAGACATGCACAGACCTGATCATTTTAGAGAGCAGGAGGTGTTGAAAGGCAGTCTAGAGAAGGAAGGAGAAAAAGGGACAGGTGAATATCCACCCACCAAATACAAAGGAACAAATACTCAGAGCATAAGATTGTACAGAGAGCAGCAATCACAGACACCTACCCCACAACCCTACTAGTTGTGTTGAAACATCGAAGCAGCCCTAATGACACAGATCAAAAAGATGCCTTTCAGTGGGCCTCTGTTGAAATCCCTGAACTGTCATCTCCCTTATGGCTTTTGTTCTACACAAACCACTATGGGAACTGTGATAATTGCCTCAGTTCAGACTTTCTTCTTTTGTCTTCCTTTCCTTCTTTCCTTTCCTTTCCTTGCCTTGCCTTGCCTTGCCTTGCCTTGCCTTGCCTTGCCTTTGTGCTCCCCTGCCTTCCCTTGCATTTTCCTTTGCCTTGCCTTCTCTTCCTCTTTTACTCTTGTTTGTCTTCCTCTTATCCACTTCCTCTTTTCTTCTCCCTCTCTTCCTCTTCCTCTTCCTCTTCCTCTTCCTCTTCCTCTTCCTCTTCCTCTTCCTCTTCCTCTTCCTCTTCCTCTTCCTCTCTTCTTCTTTAGGTCTTACTGAGGGGCCTACTCTATCTCCTTGGTAGAGACACTTCTTAATGTCATATTCATGGGCTATCTAGCTCTTGACATGGTCCTAGACATACCTGCAGAGCCCAGCCTCTTCCATATCACTTCTAGCTTTACAGCTCTCCAAACACGGCAGAAGGTCTGTCTACCTGTACTACCTCTAAGGCTTCTATTGCTCAGCACTGCATCTTTGATGTGTGATTTACATGGCATCTTTCTGGAATAGTGAAATGGTGGCTAGATGCAAAGTGGGAGATGGCATATTTGAAGTTTTCTCATGATAAGGTAGGAACACATTAATACCTTTCCTTCCCAAGGCTTGTGGGAAGAGTTTTTACTGCAAGACGAAAAATAAAGGATTTTACCAGTATTATGGTTCCTTTGTTGCTATCCCTCCTCTCTTCCTGCTTTTCATCTGCTTCTCACATTGACAGCCTGATTTAGCAGGCTAGCTTTTATGAAACCCTTTCCTTAGCATCTTCCCTTGCCCTGTCCCCTGAGGTGTCTCACCCATGTTTGTGACTTCTGTGCATCAGCAAATCTCAGCACCTGATAGACACTACCAGTCAGTAATGCCAGAAATATGTTGTGAATCCAGCACTAAGTGGCTTACCCTGCATTAACCTGAACCCAGCTCCTATGATGATGTCTGACCACTAGAGTCAGTCTTTCTCTTGACTCCCATCAAGAAGAAATGCAAAAGTGAAAATCAGCACATGCTGCTCTTAATTAGAGTACAAAACAAGGCAAAGGAGATAACTCTCAGCAATCTTTGAAGGCCAGAAAGGAATGCTAGAAGACACAGATGAAACTACAGTTAGCTCTGTAGATCTATCTCCTTCAGATGTATCTTTTTAAAGGGTAGTTCTATGGAAACAATTGCAACTAAGGGCAGAAAAGGACGGTTGCATGATTTAAAACCTTTGAACCTATTGCTATGGGAAATAATGTCATAGTTTCGTAATGCAACAATCCACTGAAGGGAAAATAAGTTCTTTATTGAACATGTCTCAAAGCAGTACACAAGCTCAGCAAGCTTCTTTTCATTCTGATTGCCTTTCCCTTTATCTGTCATCTCTAATGCAGATGCAGAACATTAACATTTAGAGTATTCCATTTTAACACATGAAATGTATCCCTGCAGACTAGACTGGTCTCTTAGCTCTTTAAAGAAGGAAAAAGGCCTCTGCTAGCTTTATGGGCCTTTCTCACTTTCAGATGAACCTTCTTTCTTTGCCATACTGATATATTAATTTTGTCTGGTTGTTTTCTGGTATAAAACTGCTCCCTATCTGCATTTGGGTAGTTTCTTTCTCTAACTGAATCTGGTGCTTTTGAGTCTTACCTTGAAAGTCAGGGTGAGGAACAAAGTGTATGCAGGCATAGCTCCCTAACTTGGGCATTTGGGGACATCTAAGCATGCTTAAAATCATGACCTTAGGCTCTTATTACTGGAGCTGAAGAGAATCAACTTCCCTTAAGTAAACATTTGCAAATTCTGAAATAGTCAAGTATCAGATGAGGATTACATCTAATTCCCATCTTCTGCACTTTATCTCTACAGTGCACCAAAATGCAGGAGCAGGGAAATGACTTTCAAGATATTTTAACCTACACTCCCCTGGAGCAAGCAGTCTGAGAGAATGACTCCTCGTGCTGTCTTAGCAGAGCTCCCTGAGAAACTGCCAGCAATAGAGCTTTATGAAGATGTTGTACTATATTGCTGTGTTGTGTTTCTAGGAAAACACAACCATGCAAGTTAAAAGATATCCGGATGCATGAAGATGAAATTCATGGATGTGAACTTCTGTGGCTGCAACTTTGAAAACAACTGAATTTCTCATATTGAATTCTTATAACTGGTGGGATGTTCTCCAATGAAATTGTTTGAATAGCTGACCTTCCAACTTCAACAATTTTATGATTCTGTGAATTTCCAGCTTTTGCCCAGCACTGAATACTATATCTCATTAAAGTGATACAGTGAGCTATAAGACAACTCTGATACCTGTGGGATAATCCGAGTCCATTCTTCTTCTAGTTACAGGAAACAAATTCTGCTAAGCATTCTGCACAGAGTAACTGTATATCTGATGTGAAAGATTCTGCCTTAGGTGTCAGCTTCATTTCTTGTCTCATGGCAGAAGCTGAAATATTTTCTAGGACTCTGTGCAGTGAGATTGGTCAGACTGGGTTGTTTTTCTTTTTGAGTGAATTAAAAAGACAGTATAGGGACCCATACATCCTTAACTGGGTCTGGCAGTCTCAAATGGATTGCTTTGGTTGGAGTTACCAGATCAGCAGATTAGGTGCAGAGTGTCAGCCTAATTCAAATAAATGTCCAAACCTTGTTTATATTTATGGAAATTGAAACCACAAATCACATTCTTCTACAAGTCTACTGTACAGCTTGTTTTTTTTCAACTTTCATAGTAATTGTCTAGTCAGAAGAACTGAAGAACTCATGACTTAATTTAAACAAAGGCTAGTAAAGTTGGTTTGCTCACAGAGCTCACTGGTAAGACGAGCAGAACTGCTGTCCTTGCTTTGCGGAAGTAGAGGCCAAATCGGAGAAAAGAGTGACTTTCTGGAGGTCATCCAGCAGATCAGTGTCAAAGAGGACTTCTGATGCCCAGCCCAGCATTTGAGCAATACAATGCACTGTGAACTGCCTGTCAGACCAAAAGCTGGAGAAGAGGTACACTATTATCCAGGTTTCTCAGATGAGGAAAGATTCTGCAACTTTTTCCTGGTCCAAATATGATACGTTCAAATAGGACATGAAAAAAACAGCATCCAGCTTTTCTGGGCAATTCGGACAAAACACGAATGTCTTTTCACCTAATTCTTATCACTGACAGCGGAATTACTGCAGAGAAAAGAGGAGCATAATCACAGCACAGCTGTGGTCAGTTGTGTGGTATTTCTGAAGTAGGCATTTTCAACCACATTTAGTTTTGCCTGACTTGTCTGCTTTGATGCACAAGTTCCGTTTTCATTATGAAGCGATAATAAACTAGAAATTGCTGCTTTTCTAATCCAAGTCAAAAGCTCACCTCTTTGAACTAGGATGCTGGTGAAAACAGTTTAAATGCTTGGAAATGTGTACGGAGCTCTCAGCTACTATGGCCACATGCTGGATAATTAAATGTGTGGCAGGAAGGAGACATTTCCTGCCTTTAAAAGAATGAATCTTTCACAACAGTGTTATCATGAAATTCATTAAAGAATTGACCATTAAGGGTTATTTCATGACAATCTGGGGATGCGCCTTTCAGACTGCAATCAATATGGTCAAACTAAGTACATGTATATAAAAGATAACAGGCTCTCCACTGCATATCTGGTGGAATGTATAACTTGTGACTGCATTGTGCTGTTGTCCAACAAGGCTCTTATTACATGGCAGATTATCAGGACAAATTCTTCCATCTTCATAGGGAACACAAGGTTAGAACAGGTTGAGTATTCCATAGAATCATAGAATAATAGTTAGGTTTGGAAAGGACCTTAAGATCATCTAGTTCCAACCCCCCTGCCATTTCCTTTAGATTAACGTAAGAATCAAAAAAATATGTATGAGAATGCATTAGGTGGCTCAAATGTTTAATTCTGAAGTTGCTGACTTAAAAAAAATGGCACAGAGAATAATAAGGTGATGCTTTTTGGTGTAATCTGCCAGTTCTACAGACAAAAAATTTCAGACCACTGACAGCTTGAAATATGGTAGGTAAGTTTCATGATTCTGCTTTCTTCAAGACAACCAGAACTAAAACATGTATTTTTGTCAGTAATCACTTCTGTTTTTCCAAAATGTGGAAACCACATTTGGTTTGCTCTGAAGGCAATAACATTTCCAAGCACGTCCCCAGAAAACCTCTGGAGATCTAATTATTCCAGGATACCACCAAAAAAAGAGAGTTATTACTTGGTTATTACTTGTTTAAACTGTTAAAACTGCTAGCTGCAATGTGATGACTTCTATGCCAGTGCTACTCTCCTTCAGGAAAGAGTTTTAACCTCAATAGAAAATATAGCTAGGTTTTTATTTTCCCAGGACCTGAGTTCAATTATTGAATATGCCTTAGGCTGAAAGAACACCAGATACATGCAACATTCAGTATTTTAAAATAGCAGTAATAATAACTTTCATTTAGAAAAAAAAAAACCATAGAATTTAGTTCAGAACATAGACCAAATGGGGAAATTATTCTGAGCCTTAAATTCGTGATTCTACCAACTTCAGTAAATAATTCTTATTTGCATCATTTTAAAGTCAGGAATCTCCAATTTTGGGTGGAAATCAGGTGAGGGAATTACAGAATAACAGATCCTAGCCCTTAGTCTATAGCAGTAAAGAAGAATCTGATAAAAGAGCCATGTGCCCTCAACTCCTACTGTTCCCTTCACAGTGGCCTTTGAAGAAAAATATTGTCATAGCTGGATTTCTTTCTGTTCCTACATGATTGCACTGGTAACCCAGCTGATTGGGTTTCTGAGATAAATAAAGAAAGATGAATCTAGATATTTCCATTGCTTAAAATAAATCTGAATCTTAATTTATGTGGCTTAGAAAACACTTGAAAAACTTTTCCTCCATTGTGACTATTTTATGCTTTACATGTCCTTTATACTTCCATAGTTCTGCCCAACACATGCTCCATCATTATGGTAAAACCTCTTTGTGACCTTTGAAATTGTTTGTACATTAATTCTCTGACATGACCTGAAACAGCTCTTGGCACAATAATTCTGGTTGCTCTTAAGAGGCGGACAGGTGTTTGCTGGGGAAAGATGTATGGAATTCATGATACAGATTCCTTGCTCATAAGCCAAAAAGCAGTAACCCACTGCATGACTTCATTATTCTAAACCCAAAATAATGAAACTATGGCCCTCTATACATTGGTCCATCCTGTTCCCTCTTGTTCTCTTTGAAAGTCTTTTAGATGCAGACATTTTAAAATACGCTAATACTCATTTCTCTCTTGTGATTTTTGTGGCAGTTTTGCCCTCATGCCCCAGTTTTTAATGAATTAGATCTCTTCCTCAGGTAATGTAGACTCATGTACACATCAGAAATGAAGAAAAAGTAATTCTGAAGAAAACTGCCATATACACTATGACACATCAATGGTGAATTGCATTCCAAATAAACACAACCTGGTACTTCATGTTATTTGTAGCTTGAAAAACATTTAGACACCTAACATAATATTTGAAAGGGCCAGAATATAAAATCCTTACAGAAGTAATAATAGATTGTCCTGTAATCATTCCCTAACTCTCCACATCTTCTAGTGACATGTAAGAGATCTTGGCCTTTTTCTTAACCTAGAACTGAACACTATCCACAGTAAAAATTAAGTTCATGCAATGCTTGAGGCAGTTTAAGACATTGTTGTAGTCATATTTTTGTTGCTTCTGCTGTTAAAAGTGAGATTTCTTTTAAATATTGATGCTTAAATGAGTCAAGACCAGAAGCCTAAAATACAAGTATGCACTCCAAAGGTTCTTAAGAAGCTTTCATAAAGTTCTTCAGATAAATTAAACAACTGAATGTATCATACTAAAAATTCAGATCAAATTGGAGTCAAATGGTTCACATTTAACACATTGAAATGTTCCCCAGAGTTGCTTAATGATGACACCTGCAATCATAAACAAAAAAAACATTGAATTGCTCTGTTCAAATCAATGTTTCATGTCCCAGATCTCCAAATCTTACATGCATTGAGATTATCTGACACATCTCAAGTGGATACACAGGACCACTGTATCTTGGGCCTTTATACTCTGAAAGTCCCAGCACCTTATCTGATTTTTATCTCCATTTTCTTACAGGAACCCAGGAAATCTGTACCAAGGCATGGAATTGAACCTCATAGCAGCTCATTCATCACTTTGACCAATAGCCTTTCCTTCCTTCTCAGATATGTGATTATTTTTTTACTAGCTTTTCAGAATGAATGCTCATAACATTAAGCATCATACAAATGCTATGATTCCCCTGACTTATTCTGGAATCTAGCACAGTAAACCTATTGTCTCAAACCAGGCAAAGTGTTTACATAAATATTTAGAGAGAATTCACTTTTAGTAATTATGAAATATTAGTATGAATATCATTCATAAGAGGTAGCTTTTTTGTCTTGCCAAAGGTCATCTTCCTTCTCAGGCTTGTACACAGTAAGTCGTTGCCGAGTGACATACTTTACTGCTAGCCTCTCATATTAGAGCAGCTGCAGTTCAGAATGTTACATATAATTCATAGAATCATAGAGTGCTTAGTGTTGGAAAGGACCTTAAAATCATCTAGTTCCAACCCCCAGCCATGGGCACTAAAACACATCACACTAGACCATGTTACCCAAAACCCTGTCCAACCTGGCTTTGCAATAAATTTGCTTTGCAATAACAGGACAAAAAGAAGTAGAAATGTGTTAATTTACAAATTCAACTTTAACTAATTCCACTAATATTGGAGCTTTGCAAGGTACACATTTAAACTGAGTCAACTGTTTCAGGAACCAACTTCGTTGCACTTGGAGAAACATTTGAAATGTTTGTTACCTTGGCTGATGTTTCAAACCAGCCCACGAACCCATTATCTTTGCAGAACTGATCCATCTTGATGCCGTTGTTCATAAGAACATCTATTCCCTGGTCACATTTGTTTGCTAAAAGAACTGTCGGCACAGGCTTGCCGTTTGGAAGAACCAACTTAGAGTCCAAATCCTCTTTCCATTTTGTCACTGCTTCAAACGTTGCAGGTCTTGTAACATCAAAGACAATAAATGCCCCCATGGCTTCTCTGTAATATACCCTGGTCATGTTTCCAAATCTTTCCTGACCTGTGATAAAGAAAGGAGAGAGAAAAAAATTGCCACTTTGTAAAAATCACTGTTTCCAGTCTAAGTCAATATTTCATATAGCATGTTTTCTAAAAGAACATTACTGAAGGTAAGACTTCATTTTGTAAGTCTCTGGAAAGGTGCTCTTTGTCTAAATAATGACAAGTACCATGCTAAAGTAATTTGTATGAAAATACAATAAAGTATAACATGAAAAAAGAGTTTCAAAGAAAATGTCCAAAGAAAGTTAATAACTTTATGACAAGCTTGAGCTTCAGTGTACAGTCTTATTATGCTGCCAGACTTCTAAGAGTGGACGGTACAAAGGGTCTTGGTGTACATTATAGGACTTTAAACAGGAGTCACAAGAAATCTTGATACCAGATTGGAAGCTGCTCGATGCTATGGTATTTTGTGAGAAACATATAGCAACTGATCTTCTCATGCAAGAAGAGGATCCTGCATTCTCTCCTGCAAGTGGTAATAAACAACAGTAACATACTCCGAGGCCGTAGCAGGTGTTAGAGTCATCATGAATTGACTTTTACCAGCAAACTAAAACACAGAGGTGAGAGAAGTGAATCCAAAGCCTTGCGAATATGGAAAATGTTCTAAGAGAAAGCTGTATTACTGCAGTGAAAAGTTCTGGGAGGTGGCGTTTCACACTAGTTCTGTTCAGAAGCTCTATGGTTTTATTTGCTGAATTTGAAGTATTTCTTGGAAGTTATTTACAGTGTTTTTGTTAGCTAACAATATATTATTATATTTGAATATGGACATTTGTAAATGTCTATCAATTTGTATGATCAAAATAAAAATCAACACACTTGTCATCAGGATGTGGGTTTCTTATACACATGCTGTTTTCATTTCCCATGTTTTCATGGGAATTTTGAAACAGCATTTCCAGGAATGGAAATAAATTACACAAAATTTTTCTTAAGCAAATAAAAAATAGAATTTCTATCGATGTCTACTGCTGAGCTGTGATCTGAAAAGAGCAATTATAAATTCCTGAAACATCTCACAACAGCAGTCTTGAATACAACTTTAGGAGTTTAACAAAACTCCTGTATTTATATATATGCTTCCATTGCTGAGAAAAGGTGCAATGAAATTAAACAACATTCAGTGGAAACCTGGTTTTAGCCTTATTTTCCCAATGGGTGTAATTTTGAGAAGGTTAGGAAGACAAGATGATTGTCAGTCTGCCTCTGACCCTAGGAAGGCCACCTATGGAGGTTTTACCTGGAAGTTGTGTTGTCAGGTGTAAGAACTGAAGAGTGCTGATTACTGGGCTTCTAGACCATGCAGTTTCATTTAATAGAAGCAGCACTGAATGCACTTATGGGGTCAACACTCTCTGTTTGTGACATTTATCTTTGGATTTATGCTCTAGCTGTTGCAGCAAGGAGAAAGTCATTCACATGATACAGGAATCAAATGCTGGTATCTATCTTCTCCTAGTTAATATTAGGGGTTTTTTTACCTTAAACAAACACTGTTTTTCACTGAGAAAGCAAGCTAAAAATGCAAAATTTCTGGGAAATATGAGTTCATATTGAAAGATTCTTATGGCTGTGATTTGCTAAATGTCTTATGATTCCTATCACTGGGCTAATCAGATGAATGGCCAAGTCATGTGCTATTCAATAATCTCTTTGTTGAGCAATTTTCTTTCATCTGCAAGAAGGTGCCTTCAAACAAAAGTCAAGGTCTGACTTTTGCTCGCAGTAATGCAAGCAGCAACATGTAAAATTGTTTTTGATGCATAATATATTTCAGTGATACTTTATACTTCTGCAAAGTTCTTGAAATGTTTACACTGCAGATGAGATGTAGATGATGCAAGAACTACACTTGGGCCTTACACATATTTATTGGAACACAGATCTCTAAGGTAGCTGGCACATGTCATAGAACAAGAAGTAAATTATTAATTTGCAGCATAAAATAATTCATTGCAAAGTTATTAGAAGAATAAAAGCCTCCTATGATGTGATCTTCTGGCTCATAGTGGCCCACGAAGTTTTGGTGGATAATATGCCACTGATTCCTCCTCCTGCTTTTGCAGATATCTAGGTTTTTCACTGCACAGAAAAGCCACTGTGTTTGTAAAAGCAGCTTTATGCAGGGGAAGAGAGCTCACCAATTTCCATTGTCACTTCAAAAAAAAAGAGAAAGAAAGAATGGAGCTGCTGGTTGAATAATGTGTGTAAAACCTGTCTGAAGCGGTCTTTTCCCCCCCTCAGTTGCAATAAGGATATGGACCATCTTGGCATAAAGATATTAAACAATTTTGAATGGAAAAAGTGGTTTGTAAACCCCAGACTTTTATGTCACTTGCATAATGGCTTTAATTTTACTTTATTTACATTGTAAAAAAAAATATCTCTGGTGTTTGCATTGTGCTTGGACACTTTAATACTATGTCTAAGGACCCAGGAGGAATCTATTTTTCCAGAGATTCTCCCTTGTGTATACAAATTCCTATCTATTAGATGAGGTTCCTAAAACTTGTTCATTTAGCAGAATTACTCATGAAAATGCAAAGAGTTTGATGTATTAAAGGTGTCAGAATCTGGCCTTAGTTTTTCAGCAGCACAATGGCTTAAGCAGCAAGTTCATTAAGAAATAGATCAACCATTAGGCATTCAGTGGTATCTCACGGGCAACCTTGAACACTAGGATCTATTTTATTGCAAGAGGGACTGAGGGAGATGGGTTTTGCTTTTTATTGGAAGGGTCAGAAGCTTGTGAAATGTTTGTTTGATCTGGTCCACTGTACTTTACTGCATCCCTTGCAAGGCCACTGGCATCTGGCATCAAATCCCACAAGTCTGATGGCCTTTGCCCACTGAGATGGTTCTTTATGTTGTGGCTCATCAGCCCTAATATTGGTTCCACAAAATTAAGGGGTAGGTCTAAGATTAGGGTCCTTTGTAGTCAGATGCTAAGATATCTAGAGGGCATCTTCTCAGCAAGAACATTTAAGAGTGGTCTCATAAGCTTCTTCATGGAGTTATTTAATATCTACCCTCAACCCCCAGTGAGACCAGGGTGAGTAGCTTACACTCAGATGGTTCAGTACAAGATGCCTAATTGTTAAATCAGATGAATTCTATCCCACTTTGAAGTGAACCCAGTGAGACCAAGGTGCCAAACCAACAAGATTTCCATTAATGGGAAGGGCTCCCTGTCTAAATAGCACCTTCCTGCTCATCTCTCCTAACCTCAGTGGCACCTCTGCCACAGGGATAGGTATCATTTCATGGGCTTAAAGCAGACAACAGCTGAAATTTCATAGCTTATAAAAATTCACCCCACATCAACATGCCAGCATGAATTGTACAGAAATCTACAATTTCTACTAACCACTATCATTTCTGATGAAATTATAAAAACTAATGGTAAAGTGCTAAAACTCAGATAATTTCCACCATCTCTCCCATAGCATCTGAATTATAGTGCAATGTAAAAATTAATTAAAACTGCCTAATGCTCAGCTTTTCAATGTGGTTTGCCACCATCCATTATCCTAAGAGGCAAAAGCTACTGGGAACCACTACTGCTATGTAGAGGGGCTTTAGGCAGCACTGAGAAGTTGGAAGTTGTGGAGAAGATCTAAACACTTCAATGAACCTTTCATTTCAATATAACGTTCATAATTTTCATCCTTGAACTCAAGTCATTGTCTTTATGAGCTGAAACCTAAGCAAGCCTTAATGTGGTGTTCACTACCCCAGAATGTGGAAAAGCAGGCTGTCAGCAGGATCAGGCCCATGGATCTCACAGCAGATCTATACTGAAATAGAACCACCACTAGCACGGACTTATTTATGTTTGCAGAACAGTAATTTCAAGGTAAATTAGCCTAGAAATCACCATGACTATCTTATTTATGCATATGTACTGCAGTGCTCAGCATCCACTAAAAGCCTAATCGCTGCGGATATGCTGTGCCTTGCGTTAGTGAACAACCCATTTACTTATTCTAGAGCAAAACAGAAACTTTACAACTGCTGAAACATTTGGCCCTATCTGTGCAAAGTCTGATGTTTCTAAAGGTGAAAGTTGCAGGGAACGGAAATGAAAGTGTTCTGTTATCACTGATATTGAGTGGATGTCTCCAAACTATTGGTCCCACACTTTATGAGATGAGAACCAGCCTTGTAGAGGCAAACCAACATATTTTGGGTAGCAATGAGTAATTCAGCCCACACATGGGCAGCAGGAGGGATAACAGCTATGCTGACAGGGCTGTGAAATAGTAGTAGTGGAAGGGGAAGGGTCTGAAGTGCTGCTCTCTGCCCTTCACTGCACTCACATCGCTGCTCCTTGCAGTAAATCTGCAGCTAAAGTTGGTCTTCAGGGATCTCAGGGTTGTGTGGACACAAAGCACAGACAGTAGCACTGAGAGCAGGCTTGCAGAGGGAATGAATAGCAAATACACCCAGATCTGCTGCCTGCAGTAGTTGGTTCCTGCAAAAGCGGCCCCAGCCTGCATCTGCAGGGCCACCACACCACAGTGCTCTCGTCCAAAATAGGATTAAGAGTTTCTTTTAAAGCTTTCCTTCTATCAGTCTGCTAATTAATTTAAAGGATACTCATACAGAGGCAGCAAAACAGATAAGGAAACAAAACCAATTGACTGAGGACCAAGATTTACAGATGTATGACCCAGCAGTCACACTTTCACAGGGACATGAACACCAAAACTGAGAATTTGGGACATTTGATGAAATAATTTGGAACTGCTGTGAGAAAATTAAATGCAAAGAGACTTTCACCATGTATATTTCAACCCAGACACAACAGTGAAAATTCAGCCACCACAAACTTAGGCACTTGACTGAATCAGACACAAAATCATAGATCTTGGTACAGAAATTGTAACAGCATAAACCATGAAGCTTTGTCCAGTTATTCCTGTCTAGCAACCGTAGCTTCAGGAATATATTATCTGTTGCAAAAAATATTCAAGTCTTAATGTGGTAGCATGTAATGCAGAATCTACCTTAACCCTGAATTAAATTTTCGAATGCTTAGTTCCCTTGTTGTTCAGCATTTATATCTCATCTAAATAAACGCAGTTTCAGCATTTAGCTATTAGATCTTATTATATTTTTGTTTACCAAATGAAAGAATATAGAAAAATACTTTAAAGAAATACAGACTACATTTATCTATGAAATTAGATAGCACTAGATGAACCAAATTTGATTTTTCTTATGTCTGTAAGGGTAAAAGAGGGTAAACTGTGTGGTCCTACCCCAGCTGGAGTATGTCACTGCTCCAATTAAGTCACTGTATATGTAAATCCTGCTATTAATGCAGATGAGCTTGACACCAGTTTTACTCAAAACCTTTTTGAGAAGATTATTTCTACATTGTTAAACAATTTACTACTCACTGACCCACACAGTGAAGTGCACATTATACTTAGTGGCAAGTTCACTGGCTGTATAATGGAGAGGGAGGAGAGGACGTAAGAGCTAAAATGATAATTTATATATATATACACATACCCATGTACATCTAGAAACATGTAAATATTGATACCAGACATTATTGATAGATTTGCGTTATTCACTTCAATTTGAGATGTCCTGAATGCAAAGCCAGCGTCCTTCAACATGGTCAGGGACCAAAACTTTATTTCTTTATCTCCAAAGGTAAACATGATCTAGAAATAGAGATTCTACATAAAGGAAAAGGATGTTCTGAGACCAGAGTTTTTATTTTCCTTTGTCTTCTCCTTTCATATTTGTGTTTTCCAAGTGATGATATGTGACCAGACACAGCCAGGATAAAGCATTTCCATTCCTTCCATATTTCTAAGCAGTTTCACTTTGCTTTCATTTTAAACATCTTTTTTTCTCACCAGCCAGATGCCTTATTCATGATAGCTTCTATGCCAGCACCACACTGATCTGAATTCAGTGTGCTGCTTACAGAACTTATGCTATGTACATCTATCAACAGCTGAAGCTCCTTACATAGAAGACATTAAAACTGGGACAGCAACTCTTTATTACTGGCCACCGTCTTGACCTTCACAGAGATCCTTTGAATTGAGCAATTCATATGAAATTTAGTACTGTGGTGTAATTCTCTCTGTCATGTGTGATAACTCAGAAAGCATGCTAGTCATTCAATACTACAACTTGGTGCAATTGCTTCTGCAGCCTGACTGAGAGCTACATCATATGATCGGCCAGCACATGATTAGTAGTGTAATACATCTCTGAAACAAGCCATGCAAAATACATTCTTTAAGTCCCTGATGCATTCAGAATCTACCATTAAATGCTCTCTCTCACGCAGGAAACTTCTGGATGTATATGTATTTATAGTTATAACTGGTGAGCAATAAAAGCAAAGCTTACCCCATTATTCCGGCTCTTAATAAACTGAGCATATATGTATTAAATATCATAAACCCACAAGATTTTACTGATTATAAAAGAGTCAAGCAGGTTTGCAGTGTTGTTGCATAAGTTTTGGTGCCTTGGTGCCAAATTCAGAGCTCAGACATGAGGCAGCTCAGTGCAAAAGAAAGGCACTCCCTCCGCTCCTAAGAATGTCAAGAATTTTCCCATTTCACTAGTTTTACTGTGTGCTGTTCCAGACCAGATCACTGAACCCACAGCTCAGGCCACAGGCTGGCCCAGCTGCCTAGCAGCTGATATAACATTCAACTCTATTCCCTGCTTAATGAATGTAACTTCTTAACATAATTAAGGTTTTAAAACGTCTTCCTTTTTGCTGTAAGTATTGTGTTACAGCTAGATTTGGATTCCTAGGGTCACTAAATGAGAAATCATTGCTTAACGCATGCAAGAGATGCCACCAAGATAAACTTCTGGTTTGTGGACTGAATCAGAAGTAATTAATTCCTAGTAAGTGGGGTGCCAAAAAAATTGTGGATTTAATTGGAAGCCAAATATAAAAACTCCAAAGCACTGACAGCAGCAGTGTTGAAGTCTGTGGGTTTTTAATTATGTAAGCATGCAAGGATAGCTCTATTTCTTTATTCTTTTTCTCCTAACAAAGTAAAGATCTTCGTTTGCTTGGTGTTGGCATTAGAACAAGTAAACACGAGTAAATAAACTTTAGCAAGCAGGATTATTGCCAGAGAGAAACACTTCTCTTTTCAAAGCATGTCAGAAGTTGTTTATGTTTCATTGGACTGAAGAGTGGGAAAGAAAGGGAGAAGGAAGGTGTTTTAAGAAAGTAACTCAGTGATACTTTTCCTTATTTATTAAACTATAAAAATGATTTCAACCACCTTGTTCAATCCCTCATCTCTTCCACCAAATAAACAGTTGTAACAGGAAATTCTTGTTTCTCTCCCTCCCGTCACAGAGATCTGTAAGTATAATAAGGCAAGATGAACAGTAGAAGCTGCAGGAGAAGTGGAGCATTCGAACAGGGGTGCCCATGTCCCCACACATATCTAAGGGCTTGGGAGGGACATCAGACAGGGCACGTTTTCACCCTGACACCCCTTGTTTGGAGGTCTGCTGGCTTTAGGAAACTCCAAAATGTCAATCTGCCCATAAAGTTTTCTTTCTTCCATCTCTTCTCCCTCACCACATAGGCACTGGTAGCTTTCAACTTGAGGATTACTAGAAATTAATTTGGGTCTATATTTTGTATTGTCTCTGGATAGGTTATGGGGCAAAGGGTTCTCCTCTGTACTCACCTGCAATATCCCAGAGCTGCAGCCGTACCACAGTCTCAGCATCCCAGCTCAGCACCTTCAAGGCAAAGTCCACCCCGATGGTGGCCCGGTAGTGAGGGGAGAAGTTCTGGTGGACATAACGTTTGATGATGCTGGTTTTGCCCACTCCCAGGTCTCCGATCACCAGCAGCTTGTAGAGGTGCTCCTTCTGATTGTGCTTCTGCATTCTTCCTGTGGCTGCGGCTGCTCGCTGCGAACTGATTGCATGCTCTGCCCAAAGAATCCTGCCAGCCCGAGGGGGAGAGAGAGAGTGAGGAACCTGGGAGGGAAGGAGACCAAGGTAGGTGGAGGCTCTTTCCCTTTGTAAGGAAGCAGGATCACCAGGTCCAGCAGGCAGCTCTGCTGAGAGATGAAGTAAGCAAGAGACTGGGGGATGAAAGCCTCCCAGAAAGTTTTGTGTGATGATCAGCACGAGGTGTGTCTGGGATTAGTCTGGCTACTAAAGACATTGCAGGAAAATTCATGCAGTAGCCCTGATCCCTCTTTGCGCCTCACTGGAAGGACAGAGCTTCTGTTGTGCACTAGCGTTACACACTGTTTTTTAAATGTGACAATTTATCACCCTGTGCTGGCTTGCAGGCATCTTTAAAATGTTTGTCACAGCACAAAATAAAAGCAGAAATCTCCTTTCAGAAGTTTCATTCCTCCTTTAAAGTGCAAAAGTTAAACCAGTGTGTCTTTAACTTTGCATGTGATTTGGTTTTAATCAGTGTAAGTCAGTGTGAATGCAGTTGTATCAGTAGAAGGGATGGTTACAGCAATATAAAACATCTGTACGTGTGTCCACACTAGGAGGGCTGGATGAATTTAACTTAATCCATGGAATTTAATTACAACAGATGCATATATTTTAACATAATTGCACTTGTCTGTCTGCACCTATAAGCAAGCTTACATCTGCTGAATGCAGCACACAGCTTATGCTTTGTTTTTAATTACAATTAGACTCTACAATGCAAAAAAAAGTCCAGATTTATCCCATGACTCCGATAATCAGAAGCTATGAAAGCAGAACAGCCTTAGAGCATACGAATGCCAGGGTCTCAACAGTCCTCTGTTTTCCAGAATAAGTGACATCAAACTTAACTTACAAACTGAATGTGTTTGAGTAAACCATTCCCTTGACATGACTGACCTTGCATTTTGAAAGAGCACAGGGACAGTTCAAACAGGCAGCTTAGCTGGAGCCCCATCCATTGCCTATCGGTGTTTGATTCTTTTAACAGTTTTGATAGCAAAACCCCAGAGTTGTTATATTCTGTGGAAATGATTTTTACATTTATTGATGATATTGATAAAATAAAACACATTTTACACTTACTGAAATATCATTTAATGGAGTTCTTATCTAAATGTGCACTGAAAAGGCATCATGAATTTGTCATCTATCCAAAAAGCTGGATTTTAGTAGACAAAGAATTCAGAACACTTGTGTTATGCAATCTCTTATAATCAGTCTTTGAACTCAAACTTTACAATTTTTATATATACAAACACACAAAGTGGAAATGGGTAATTTGAGAGGAAAATTGGTTTATTTTCCTTAAAACTTTTTTATTTTAGTAAGAGGCTTTTTTTTTCAGTAAGATGAATTCTTTGTCCAAAAAACAAGCTCTCATCTCTATCATTCTGTTTGGACAGAAAATTTTAAAGGGCTTACCCTTGTTAGCTACAGGCATATAAGACTACAACCAGTTCACTCCAATCAGTTACTGCCTTCACATGATTCAAGCTTATTATTGTTGCTACTGGTAGTGTGCAGTCTGTGAATCTTACCCTCACAGCACAGCTGTTTTAGGAGAGGATGAAATACCCAATGCACTTCTAAGCACTCACAATTTCCTTTAAAGTTTGATGATTTCCCATTTAGAGGTTAAAGAAAGGACAGGCTGAGAGGGTATAACAATTCAAGAAATGACAAAATTAGTGTTTCTGATGATATTGAAATTACATGTGATCTTTTATCCTTCTTTGATGATGGCCAATGCTTGGAGAGCAGTGCATGGAAGACCTCTGTGAACAGGTATTAGGGAAATGGAGGTCTTAAGCTGTTAGCAAGAGATTGGCCTACACCCAGAAGCATGAGGCTTTACCTCTCTTCCAAAGTTTTCTGTTAGCATTAGCTATAATAGCTCTGAATAATCGTGTTACTTGTTTAAGTTTCCAATTCTTCTTTGAACCTGCCTAAATTCTTGGCCCCAGCAGTTCCCTGGTACAGTGAGCTCCTCAGAGGCTTAACCAAGGTCATCCACAGATGACCAAAAGGGTTACAAGGAAGGTATTCAGCGAGGTGCTCAGATATGGGGTGAGCATGTGGAAAGCTTCATTGCATTCAGAGGGATGATTTGCTGAGCTACTCCGAGCATGGACTGAAGTGTCTTGCTGAGTAAAAGCTGTACCCAGATCTCCCAACTCCATGATGAATTGGCTTTCATAGACACTGTCTGCTGAAAGCTCCTAAGGTGGGAGAAGGCTCTTAGCTCTTTTTGAAGGACTGTTCCCATGTCCTAAGCTGTATCTGCACTGGTTTGCCTTCATTGTCATCTATAAGCCACCATCGCAAGGAGATGTGGATGTATTCCTCATTTGCAGTCATAGAGCAGAAAATCCGGCCTGGTCAAGCCTTAAGTGATCACTGCAAGACTTGTTTAATGACACCACCTGATCCCTTCAGGCACACAACCAGGTTACTGTGACTCCATGATTTGGTGTCCAGGAAAGCACACTTAGCCTGGAGCTGATGAAATGCAATCTGTCAACTGAGACCTCAGATACGGGCAGCTAATATAAACCATATTAGCTTGCACTTACCACCCACAGGTAGGTAGTTAGCAAGGCTCAGGTGACACGGAGTAACTTGTTAAGCCGGGAGAACCAGACTGTGTCTCTGAGCTTTTATTCTGCTGCTTCAGGTCCTTCAATAATGAATAGGCAATAAGAAAGTGTAAACATGACATTCATTTAGTTGATATTTCAGTGCTTCTATTTTGGTTGTGTTTTTCTCTGGAGAAGACATACACTGTAAACTTAATTAAATCAATTATTAAGTTTTTAAAAAATTATTTACTTATTAAATAATTGAAATTCCATGACATGTACCTATGCTGTTTAGTTTTGTATTCCCTGCCCATTCACTATGCTATTTGCCACAATAGTGACATCCAGTGCCCTGCTCTCTCTATTTTAACACCTATACTAATATTATTAGAATATATTAACACTCCATTTTAATTGACAGGAATTGATACAAAGTGTACACATCTCCATTGTAATTAACAACATTTAAGGAAATGCCATCAAATTAAGGCACTACAGACTTTGTTGGCCTCAGCATAAATGTGAAACTCATTTTACAGTGATAATTTTCAGGAATTTCTCACTATTTCTCCGTCATTAGTAGAGATCTTTTTCTCTGAGAGAAGTGATAAAACTGAAGATGCAATTACACTGACAGGAATCAAGGACAGCTAACTGCATCCTGGATTTTGTCACTCCTCTCTGCATGGCATATACCACAAAGAAAGATGTCAATCTTGACTGAGCACCACAGTTGTTACCAACATACATTTAAAACTGACAATGTTATCTGAGATACTGAAACCACAAAACAGCAGGTTTTGTCCAAAGAAACACATTCAGATTATTAGAAATGTAGGTACTCAACGAATTGGCATCTCATTACCTACAGCTTTTACACCACAGATATTGATATTATACTTCGTAGCTTTAAATGTCTTGAAGGGATTGGCTATACCATCATACTGATCTTACTGAATATGATATAATATAAATGACACCGTAATCCAGAGAAATGTTAAATATACATCTGTGTGTGTACACATATATCTGTATATATATAGACAAATGAATATGCCAGATCAGAAGATTACTTTATGTCCTGCTTTAAAACCAATACAAAACATTGTCATTCTACATGTTTATGCCAGACTTTTGTACCCCAGTTAATCCTGGGACATGGAATAAATACTAAGTTGTTAGCTACACGGAAGGCTAGTTCATCTTTTATTAATATATTGTCTTCCTCATTTCAGGCACAGCA
>JAOEHX010047796.1:0-26273 GCA_025448015.1 Bolborhynchus lineola | reverse complement strand
TCAGCACCCTCACAGGGAAGAGCTTCTGCCCAAGAGCTCACCTCAGTCTCCCCTCTGGCAGTTAAAGCCATTCCCCTTGGCCTGTCCCTACAGGCCCTTGTCCAAAGTCCCTCTCCAGGTCTCCTGTAGCCCCTTTGGGCACCGGAGCTGCTCTAAGGTCTCCCCTTAAGGAGCCTTCTCTTCTCCAGGTTGAATGAGCCTGGCTCCAGGGCAGAGCTGCTGCAGCCCTCACAGCATCTCTGTGGCTCTGTTTAGCTCTTGTGCAGGGCTGCCCGACCTGGGCACCGGACTGCAGGTATTTATTTAAATAAATAAAAACAATACAATCCTTTATCTGGTTTTATTCATTGAAAAGTCTATTCACACAGAACCAGGAGACCTGGAGTTCAGCTCATGCCCTCAGTGAGACCACAGACCAGAAGCCCTGAAAAGGAAATAGCTTGCAGTTGTTTCAGGAAACACAAGTATCTGTTCTGGGGAGGAAACTGTGCGCCAGCGGTGAGTTTCCGTTCTCAGAGAGAACTGACGCTGCAGAGGAGCAGCAGGAGCACATGGAGAGAAGAATTGGGAGTAAATGGGAATTCAGAAGCTGCAAAAGATAACAGAGATTGGGGGCACCCAGGGAGATGCTCTGAAGGAAACTACACCACAAAAGCAGCTGCACTGTCAACAAGCCTGTTTACAGACAGGGGGAAAACCCTCTGTTAAACCACATGACGTGAGGTGATGAGAAAGCTCAGGTTTGATGGGAACACAAACTGGCTTGAAGAAGTGCGGGGCCATGGCTCAAGGCCTGGCATGTGCTTGTTTATGCTGGAAAGCAGTGCTGAGACTCAGATTTCCCCCTTCTCCAGAAATAGCACTGAAAACTCGACTGCTAAACCCATCCCTCATGCAGGAGCCGTGTGAGGGACACCCCAGCTGCAGAGGAGCCCAGTGAAAGCCACACCAGGGCTCTGCAGATGTTCAAGACCTCATTTCCTGCAGCACTCAAAGGTTACCAGCACCCAACGGTCGTGCAAAGCAGCACTTGGAGTGAGACTTATCAGCACAACCAACATGCAGCATCTCCCAAATTCAGTACTTGATTGAGGACATCAGACCTCCACCCAGGAGACTGAGGCACCAGCGCCCAACTCCCAGCGGGACACATGCTGCTGACCAATGGTCTCCTTTTCATTCTAATGTCTCCCTTCTCCTGAAGCCCAGGGACAGATCACGCTCCAAGGAAGTGGGAGCCAGAGACTGCTTTCTTCTCATCATTCATTTTCTTGACACCCTATAAGCCCCAAGGCCTAGCACACAAGCAAAAAGCCTTCACAAAGGGCCATGAGTCCAGGTTCTTGCTGCAGGGAGGAAGCTCCTTCCCTCACAATGCACGAAGCTCTTCCATCAGCTCCTTTGAGCAGGACACCATGGACCTCCAGTGCCTGCATCTCCCTTCCCACCCTGTCCATTGTGGACTTCCAGGGCCTGCATCTCCCTTCCCATCCTGCCATCCTGCCCCATGCTTCCCATGCCTCCAGCCTCCAGCGCTGGCAGGAGACACAGGCAGCACCTCTACATGCATTTTTCCCAGCCAGCTAAATCACCGTGTAAGAGTCAAGCATTGGCTCAGAGTTAAGCAAGGGCTGAACCCCAGCGCCCAGGAGCTGCTGCACTCATGATCTGACGTGCTCATGAATTTTTCATTTTTAATTAGCTGGTACAACAACTTCTGCCCAAACCACCTCCCCATTCCCCCCCGGAAGCCGGGCACGTTCTTGCGCCTGGTTCACCCCAAAGAAAAGCTCTCAGAGTGGAAATGCTGCATTTCCAGCCCTGCTTGTCTACAGGGTCATGGAAACCGCAGCATTTGGAGGGGGGCTGCAGTAAAGGAAGGTGGCACCACTCTTCTGAAGTTGTTTCAAAATGACTCCATCTATTTACCATCTTGCCTCTTCCAGAGCAGCCTCAGTTCCGGGCAAAGGCTGGAGATTAATCCTTCAGCCTTATCCCAACCACCGTATCGCTGAGTGATTTCTGCACAGCTTTGCACTTTCATTTTTCAGCTCAAGCTGCTCTGGAGATAGGAACAATGAAAGCACCCTGGATGTGAATGTGGCATCAGAAAAAGCAAGAGATGCATCTCGCCAGCGTGGGGCTCAGGTTGATGTCTCACGAGCCACAATAGTGCAGTTTGATAATCAAGATAAAACCGCGAACCCTCCCCTAGTAGCAGGTTTCTGGGAGTGAATCTGGTGCCTTGGGCTCGTGCAGATGTGACAGACTTTCCAGGACCTTTCAGCTTCCCAATGAGAGGTCCTGCACTGGTTGCAGTCTCAGCACCCACCCCGCAGCAATGACCAGTGACACAGCACACAAGAGGCACCCATGACCTGCTGGAGGGGACCTGGCAGGGGACCAGCAGCCTTTATCTGCAGCAGGGATGAAGCGAGATGTTCTTTTACTCATGCTAAATGCCAGGTAAACGCTGGCTGCTCTGCAAGGTGCCTGGTTGCCACTGCAAACAGAACAATGGGGAGGATAACACTGGGCTGGGGACCCTGTTTGGGGCATAGGTCTCCCCTGCTCAGAGAGATCATGTAAGCAGTCACTAGGCGACAAACTCGATCTGAAATAACCATAAAACCACAGTGTATTCCCCCACCACACACTGTTTACCTGGCTTAGGCGAAAAGTAGGTGCTGGAAAGCCTCAGGAGCTTGCTGGGGCATGGAGATGATGCCTGGGCTCATGCACAAAATGCAGAAGAGGCTGCTGAAGAGTCTGGCAGGGGAAGTGGAGGCTCTGCCTGTCCCAGGACACCCACTGATTGCAGGAGCTGTGCTGCACCTCACTCGCAGCCTTATGCCTGCAGCAACTCATGGTGCGGGCACCTGGCTCTGGCACAGCCACAAGTGATGAACTCATCTGCTCTGGCCCAGCAGCTGCCACAGGGAGCCTGAGCTCAGCCAGGTCTGCACCAGGGGATCTCACAGCTCCTCAGCACCCATCGGACTGCAGCACCTGCAGGTCACCATGGGCCAACCCACCAGTGTACACAGAGCAGCGGCAGCATCCTGGCTCCCACCACCATGAGCCTGGGCTGGGGTGAGCTCAGGTGGAGTCACATCCCCTCCTAGAGTGGGTCCAGAGGGAAGCACAGAAGCATGTCTGGCTGCTACAGAGCATCCAGAGCCTCTGTACTGCTGCTGGTGCAGCCCTGTGCTGAGTGTAGGAGTCACAGGAGCCGCAGTTGTAACCCCTGTTCTCAGCTAACCCTTCTCTGCATGGGGAAATGCGTACAGATATGTCTGGAAAGTCAGTTTAGCCCCATGGCAGCAGCACGGTACACTACAAATTAAGCAGCAATCTCAGTGACTCACACAGTGCAAGTGAGAACCTGTTCACGAGTCCCAGGGTGAAGAAGTCCTACACTGCAGCATGAAGGGAGGGCTTTTCCTCACCTTTCTATCCCTCCACTCTCTCCAGAGCCTTGCAGTAACTACCAGCTTCCCGCATGTCTGGCACAGGGAGCTCTGGGTTTTCCCTGAATCCCGAGTCCCACTCACACAAACCCACTGGAGGCAGCGTCACAGACACCGGGCTTTCCACTCAGCTTATTGCTTTTCCTTCAGCAAAAAGTGGATGTAAGTGTTGCAAAACACATCTTTCTCTTCTTTTTCTGTCATTTCCAACCTGTCAATTAACAGAAGCCTCCGCAACAGCAAAGGAAAAGCCTCCTCTGAGCTGGCCCTTATCTTGTTCCCGCAAAGGGAATGGAGCAGATGGAGAAGCAGAGAGCAGCGAGTCATTAAGGCAAAGAGCTCTGTCTGGCAACCGCCCCCACCGCAAGTCCTGGATGGAGGAGATGGTCCCAGCTCTTCTTGCTGCCATCTCCCCCTCACAGGGCATCCCTGCAGCATTCCTGGTGCCTGGCACAGCAGAGGCAGGGACAGGGCAGTGCTCAGAGAGCTTCCAGCTTCCAGCATCTGTATTTACAACCACAGCGACCAGCACTCAGAGCGCCATGTCCCCACACATGCTTTTTCTAGGTCAACCCATTAGTTTTGCTCTTACTCTCCATACGTTTTTAATTTGATCTTTCATGTGGATTTCAGCCTGCAAGCCCAGCTGACAGACGTTCCTTGCCACCAATTGTGCTAAATATCCTGACCCTTCCTGAAGACACTGAGAAGGAGAACAAACACAAAAATCCTGGTGCACTTTGAGCACCCACAGCCAGGCTTATGCAGGAGCAGCTCTGGGGAACAGCCCCTCTGTCACAAAGCACTTTCCTACCCAAAGAGCTGTTGTTCCCTTCCCTCGTGTAGCTGATAACCCTTGGTGAGGAGCCTTCCCAGGGATATATGATGCTGCTGCATCCATCCCAGGCATGTAGGCGATGCTGGTGCCTGTCCCACCTGGCATCCCACGTGGTCCCTCAAATTCACATCTCCCATCTCAAGTGCCAGACCTGTAAGTCCCAGCAAAAGAAGTGGAAGAGGAAAGCCCCTCCCTGTCTGTCTTCAAAAGAGGTGGATGTTTTCACCACAGCAAATCCAAGTGTTGGATGGCCAGGGTTGGAAAACTGCAGCTCCTCTGCACCATCAGCATCCTTGGTGCCTGCAGCATTCCTGCCAGCAGCTGCTGGAGCTGGTGGGCTGATGCTCAAGGTGGAGCACATGGCAACGGAGCTGCTTTGTGGAGGGGCTGGCTGCAGAATTATGTGCTGGTGAACAGCAGCAAAGCTCAAGCAAGAACTCCTTTATCCCAAGGGAACAGGCAAGATGTGACACCTGCAGGGAGGTCCAAAGTCCCAGCCCCATTCACAACTTGGATTTAACACAGGCCAGGAAAACCACTCGCTACTTTACAACAGAAACAAGCAGAGTTGAAAACGCACAAAATAAAAAGCCATAACATGCTGAAAGGATTAGAGATGGCTCCCAAAGCACCTTGAGGTGTATAATGTGCTATGGGCAAATTGCTGCACAGCCTCTGTGGGAAAGGCAGGCAGCAGGCACACACTGGGGGTGTCTGATGGAAAAGCAGCTTGGAGGGGAGGGGAGCACTGCGAGACGGTTTATGGTTTAGACACGAGGGTTTTAGCTCTCCTAAATGTGTGTGTGTGTGTGTGTGTGTGTAATTTCCCAGCACAGGCAGTTGTGGAAAGTGTGGCCCTTTGACAGAAATAAGTTATTTGCTTCAAAACCCAATTTTCCATCAAAGCCCCAAGATGAAAGGTGTTTCCAGCTCCCTTCAGCTATGGGATAAAACCAAAGCTGAAGAGCAGCTGCAGCCCAGGGCTCACGGCCCCAGTACAGCACAGCACAGCTTCTTGGGAGCTGCTCCATTAACAGCATTAACAGCAGCTCTGCCACCAACAGCTCAGAGACAGAAGGGAGGTATCGAGCCGCGGGGCAGCACCGGCTCCATCAGCTGTGGTTCCCGGCAGCAGCTTCCCACCACCCTCAAGTTTAATGGCTTCAAGTACGTCACACACTTACAAGGATTTCACTGCTGCCAGGTTTGTGGTCAGAGCGACAGACTGAGGCTGCACGAGGAAGACAACACAAAGCACTAATGCAAATATTGACTCTGCTGGTAGAGCTTGGCATTGATCCTGTGCAAGTGCTGCAGTGGGGGGGGGGGGGGATAAGTATGAAAACAGCCACCAAGAGCAAGCCCAACGGACACGCAGCCAGAGTCAAGGATTACAGACACATAACCACCGTCCCCATGGAGAAACCAGGACTAGGAGGAAGCTATCCCTGCAGACCCAAGGCACGGCAGCCGTCTGCTCCCTGGTCCCAGCCTGGGTTAACAGCACAGGAAGAACGCTGCAGGCAGAGGAGAGCTCCCTCCGTGGCCAAAAACACTTTTAAGGCTGTTATTTAAAAGGGAAAAACGTGGTATTCTGGCACCCTGCAGAACTGGGCTGGCTGCAGCCGCGCTTGAGGCTGGCAGAGGTCTGTGTTTCCCGTTGGCTCTGCCTGGCCAGCTGACACAGGCAGCTCAGGGGGAATGGATTGAAAGGGTTCGGTTTCTCCCCCAGGTTTTGCTGCGTGCAAACATCCTTGCTCGTTTCTCTCTAAGGTTCCCACTTTGCCAATTGAGACATTTCCTCATGGAAAAAGAATGTCCTGGACTAGGGATGGGGCTGCTGGCACAGATCTGCGCATCAGGAAGTGCGGCAAGGCGCATGCGAAGGCGAGAGGCGCAGCAAGGCCTGACAGCAAATACCGACCAGCACAGGCTCCTCTGCAGGCACACAATGGCCCTCGTGATATGGGGCAGCTCCACAAAGACACAGACCCTACACAGGTGGGAACAAAGCCCAGAACATCCCACAGTACCAACTATCCTTCCACTGCTGCCCCCATGTCAGCCTCAGCATCAGGCAATGCCATCAGGCTTGGGGGTCTGGAGAAGGGCAGGAGGGGAGCCAGTGGGAAGCTGGGCACTGTGGAGGGTTTCTTTCCAGGTATCGCTTTGTGATAAAACAATCTGGTTTCTACATAAAAAACTAGAGAGTTCTGTATTTCAGCTAGAGGGACAGAAGAATTGCTTCTGCCCATAAAGCCCACAGGAGCAAACAGCTCGATTTCGCTGAAAACAGTACCAAGACAAAGAGCCAGAAAAAGCACTTTGGGTCTGAACAAGCCCAGAACATCAGGGGAGAAAGGACCAAGGAAGCAGCAGCTGGAAGCACATGAGCAGGGTTATAATGGGGATAGGACTGCTGCAACAATGGTGGCCGCACCAGCCTGGTGCTGCGCTGGACCAGCTATGTATTTTCTTACTATCAAATAAAAAGGGAATTAAAAGCATTCTGCAGACTCATGCAGAATGCACGGGGGATGGAGAGGGATTTCTACCTGTATATAGGTCAAACCTCACCCACCCAGGTTCACATCACATTCAGCACAGCCACGGCATAGGAATGAAGTTTCAAAGTACTCCAGAGGGATCCCTGGGAGTTTGCTCTCTCCTACCCGAGGAGCAGCAGAACAGCAATTCCGCCTGGATCGATATGTGCTGCAAGTGGAGGGGCAGGAGGAAGATTGCCTGTTCCTGCCACTCCAGTTGGGAGGAAATCAGGGCTGTGGTGGAGAACAGGCTCCTGCGATGGAGCTCTGTGCGATGGGAACACTGCTCCCGGCAGGAAGCAGGTGGAAAGGAAGCAAAGGCAATGGGACAATGGGGATCCTCAGCAGCCTCTAAATTCCCACCAGTCTCCCACAAGCATGAGTGGCTGCTGATGTCCTGCTCTCCCCACAGCAGCACCTCTAAGTCCTCCTCTGCAAGGCTGCTCCCAGCCCATCCATCCTCACAGCTCCCGGTGCCCAGCCCTATCCTCACACAGTGGAGAAGCTCAGACAACCTGCTTGAGGAGGGCACAAAAGTAATCTCCAGAGCACTCCTCAGGGCACAGTGGTCCCCACACATGGGTAAAACAGGAGGGTTCCCCAGCACAGCAGCCTGAAGGAAATACATCCTGCTCCTATCCTCCAAGAAGGCTGGACAGGCACAGCCTGAGCACAGTAGTCTGAGCGGTCCATGCTGGTGGGTCCCCCATGCCACCTCTCACCACCTCAGCTCTCCCAGGACAGGGCAAAGCCACGCTCCTGGGACAAAGCCTCAGGGCACTGGTGACACTGGGGAGAAGGGCCCATGCCAGGGCTTTGCACAGCGCACCAGGAGGAAAACAAACCAGTGAAGCCTTTGCTCTAACTGTGCAAGCGAGACCCAGCTCAGCCTCCTGGTCCTGGGGTCCCAGATGAGCCCACAAGCTGCACCGTGTGTATCTCCATTTGTTTGCCGTAAACAAGAGGTGCTGGTGCCGCTGGAGCCAGCCCCTGCTCTGAGCGCCATCCGCAGCCACCACCAGCCCCGGACGCCTTGCCAAGCACTTACCTTCAGCTTCTCGAAGCGATCGCTGAGGGACGCCACTTGGTGGTCCCGGTGGCGCCCCACCAGTTTGCATAAGGCACAGATGAGCTGGTCGTCAGCGACACAGTACATGTTCACCTTCTCGTTCTCGTGCTCCAGGCACGTGAGCCCTCGGAAATGCGCATCGGGCACAGGCTCCACCAGCCGGTGGCTGGTGAAGGGCTTCTTGTTGGGGTGTGTGGCACGCAGGCAGCGGTCGCAGTAGGACACCTCACAGGTGATGCAGGTCTTCACCGCATCCCGTGGCGGGTCCTGCTCACAGAACTGGCATGCGATCCTCTCGCCGGCCACTGACATGGTTGGGCTGTTGCGGTATGTCCGCTCGCGGCGGCTCTCACTGGGGGAGTTGGGCCCACTCAAGGACGCCTTCTGGAAGCGGTCAATGATGTTCTGCAGGGTCACATTCCTCTTGAGGCCCTCCAGGCCCCGGTGGTTGAGGGAGATGACATAGCGGCACGTGGGACACTGGAAGGCAGAGAGGGGCTCGATGGACTCGCTGGAGGAGCAGCTGGACACCAAGATGCGGTGGGCACAGCTGAAGCAGAGGCTGTGGGCACACGGCAGCAAGAGGGGGTCCTCGAACAACTCCAGGCAGATTGGGCAGGTCAATTCTGACTCCAGTGTTTCCATCTTTAGTTAAAACGATCCGGATTCAGCATCAAAAACCAGGGAAGGTGGACTGGTACCTGCAGAGACAAGAGCAGAGGTATCAGATAGCTCTCCAGGGCAGAAACAGGCATCCAGGGGACACTGGACACGTTGCCTCTGCAGCACCCCCATGATCTCTGCCCCCTGATGCTGTCACACAGCCCAGCCAGGCTCACATGAGCCCATCGCTGTGTGGTACCATCCACCTGAGCCAAGCCGCTGGCGCAGAGCAGCACCTAGGGGTGCTGCAGGGCAGGAGAGATACTCGGGACAAGGGGCAGTAGGAAGTTGCTCCCCATCACCCTGCAGCCCAGCTGGGAAGAAGATTTGGACAGCGAGACTGGAGCCAAACCCAGCAGAAACCACATGATTTCTTGTTTCTTCTTGCAAGCAGGAGGCAGGAGCAGGGAGGCTGTGCTGGCTTCTGAGCAGAAAGGCTCCACTGCACGGCAAAGATACAGCTCTGGTTGTCCCCTCCAGCAGCCACACAGTCTCATTGCCTTCTGGTGGAGGGAAAAACGTGAACTGTGTCCTGGAAACTGAGCAACGTGGGATGGGAGTTCCAACGTACCGACCCCTTGCACCATGCCGCCGGCTGGAGTCAGGCAAGGAAGGAGGAGCAGGGAAATTACAGCCTGTAGAGTCCCACCTCCACTGTCCTCTGCTGCACCCCAGTGACAGCCAGGGATGCCCAAACCAACTCCAGCGGGAGGCAAACATGCTCCTGTTTTAGACTGCTCCCTCTGCTAGAGGCTGGAAACAGGCTCCCTGCAGCCACTGGATTCGCTGTTGCACTGCTGCCAAGCTCTGGTTTGCAGAGCTCCACATTGCGCCCTGAGAGCTGGCCCTTGTCCCCATGTGCTCCCAAGCACTGTCCCCTCCATGTACCCAGCAGTCACTGAGCTCCCTCCCCATCCCGGCTGCAGGAGTCCTTCCCATCCCAGCTGCAGGACATGCCCGCAGTGGGCACAGGGGCACACACAGACAGCCCCACGTTACTGACATCCTCTCTACAGACCATGGCAGGACCGGTGCATCCCACCATTAGCAGGTATCCTATGATCCAGCTCCTCCCACCAAGCAGCTCCAGAGCCTCGAGCGATGCCCACACGTGCTCCAGGGCTGGTTCCAGCCCCACGGGTATGTGGTGCCAGCAGCAACCCCAGCCATGGCGGGGACTGGCCAACCCTGCCCAGTGCCAATTCATGTGAGCGCCTGTGACTGGAGCATCCCCAGGGTGCCCTGCCAGGACCTGCTCATGCCCACTCCGCTTATCGCAGCATCTCCTCCCAGTCGCCTGGCATAGGATTCACCAGTGCCTGGAGGAGATCTTGAGCTCTTCCCTGCGCCAACTCGAGAGGCTTATAAAATTAAGCAATTGGATATTTAGATACGGTAATGCTGCAGCAGCCTTATCAGGGCCTGCCTGAGTGAGCCTTGCACGCATTTACGTAGATACACATATTTCACTCCCCACCTCCCCCCACCAAGAGACACAGCGAAGAGCAGCTGCATCCACAGAAGCTGTGGATCATGAAAGCTCCCAAGAGCTTCCTCCCCATGGCCCCTGGTGCCTTTCCCAAGCCTCAGAGCCCATCCAGCCATGGGAAAGTGGCAGGAGGAAACGCTCCTGGCTGTGGTCCCGGGAGTGCTCGCACTGGCTGCAGCAGCCATCCCTGCCCCTCTGGGGACCAGGGGCTCCTGATGCACAGCCACGACGCCCGCATCACCACCCCAGCACCAGCCAGCCCTGCACACACTTCTTCCTGGTGCTTGTGCTCTAAACCTTAGACACTGCTGCTCCTCCCCAGGCCTGTCCCCGCAAAGCACTCCCATGTGCTCCCGCCTGGCTTTGCTGCTTTCAGGGACACAAACAGATGCAAAACGTTTAACCAGGCTTTTGCCTCACTCTCCAGGGCCACTCCTGAAGGGACCTTGTTTTCCTTCCCAGGACAGCACTGCTCAGATGCGACACAGCCAAGCAGAGCCTCTGGAAGCAGCTGAAGCAGCAGCTCCTGCACCTGGGCAACACAGCCACCACTGCTGCTGAAGCCTTTTATGCCTCCCACTTTGATGTTCCCTTTGATGTCCAGGATTGACGTGGCATAAGGAATAGCTGATTAGATTAAAATCTGCTCACTCCAGAGTCATCAACTCCCTCAATACAAGCACTATAAAACACTAACATGAGTTACAAACAGCCTCACGTGTCTCTTGTGCCCACAGGTCCAGAGGCCCTAGCCACGTCCCCAGCAGCCGGGCAGGGTTGTGACTGTGAGCACCAGCAGTTTAACACAGCACTAATGTTACAAACCCAAATCCCGCTCTGGAAACACTGGGGCAGGATCTCTCCCATTGCACAACACACAAAGACATGCAGCATCCTTCCGGTGCACCCACAGGGTGCCTGAGCTCTGTACAACAGCAGCAATGGCCAGCTTTAGGTGGCTGCTGGTGGGCACCATGCTGCTGGAGGTCTGCATCACTGTGACCTGCCCTTCCTACACAGACCTACGGGTGTTGCACACACATCCTGATGGGTGTCACACACACCTCCCCATGGGTGTCAAATACACACAGACCCACGGGTGTCACACACCTCGCCAAGGATTTCACACACAACACCGATGTGCTGCTCTGTGCCTCCCCACTCTCACCTCCTGGCCCACAGGCAGAGCAACAGTCACAGCTCACTTGAGAGGCTCTGAACCCCACATGCAGACTGGGAGCAGCACAAGTGTGGGGAACCCCAGGGGCACACAGATCATCCTTAGCAAACCCTGCCAGGGTCATTCAATACAAAGGTTCTCCGACTGCCTCTCCCAGTTACTGCTTTTACAAGATCAAAGACAAACATGCTCCATTGCTACCTTGAGCTGAGAGGCGCATTGTGAGCAATGCAGAGGTTCACCACCAGAAAAAGGAGAGATCAGCAGGAGGGGATGCTGCTCACATCATCACCCTGATTACCCTGGGAAGGGACATCCCAGCGCACATCACCTAAGGCAGCCAGCCCAAAATTCCCCTTGATGCTTCTGACCACCTTCAGGCAGCCCAAAATTCCTCCTGCTCCTTCTGCCTGCGTTCTCTCTATGGCCTCTGGTCCAGACGCTGCTGCTCACCCACCTACCCCTTGCAAGCCTCATGCCATGGAGTTTGGACACAGAAAATCAGTGCAACTCATTGTATCTGTGCTTAAAACCAACAGCTGTGATTTCATTTCTTGAACTTGGCTATAACTATGTCCTGAAGTGGGTCCTTCTGCCCCTGCCCACAGCTGGATGCACAGCCCAAGGAGCACCCAGCTCACCCCAATGCAAGACACGGGCTGGCTTTACTGAGGGTGTGATTCTCAGTGCTCTGCAGGCACCAGCATAGAGTGAGTATATAAATGCAGACGGTTTATCACTCTAAACCCCTGGTCCAGACACATCTGGCTTTGCTACCATTTGATGGTGACCGGTCAGTGCACCTTGTGCACAGAGAGCACCAACCTCTGCAGAGGTGGACAAAGCAGTTCCCGCTGCCTTGAACTGTTACAGGGCATATAAAACACAACAATGTCTGTCCATCCATCCATCCATCCATCCACCCACCCATCCCCAGATCTTCCACTGCAGCAACTCCTTCTGACCTCTGCCTGCCCCCGCTCCTACCAGGGTTTGTGTGTTCAGCTCAAATTCCTCCTGCTCGCTTGCACCAAAACCTAGCAGGGCTTTGCTGGCCCCGTCAGAGCCCCACAAGGCAAATAGCTCTGCTCCGGACCCGCTCAGGCACAGGCCAACGCTGCAGGCTGATGCTCTCCATGCAAGTGTGATTTCTTCTTCCTTCTTTCTTTCCTCCCCCACCCCCTCTTGCTGTTCTGTTTTTATTTCCCCAGAAACGCTGCAGCATCGCTCAGCCAAGAGCGAGGCTGAGAGCAGCCGCGGTGCTGCTCCACCCGCACGTTAGACTGAAACGTAATCAAACATGGCAACCCTTTCCTTAATTGGCGCCCAACAGCAGGACAGCAAATTTGGGCAGCAGTTGTCTGTGAACTTGCTGCTGGCCTCGGGAAAACCAGCTCAGCACTGGATCCCTGCTCAGGGAACAATGAAACCCTCCTCCTGCAGCTGCAGCCCAGCCCTGGAGCCCCCACCCCGGGCAAGCAGGATTCCTCCAGTGGGGGGGAGTAGAGGGGCTGCCCTTCAACCCCAGCCCCACACACCTGCAGCCACCAGCCTGGCCAAGGAACTGCCCTAACCCTTTCCTGGGACCAGGCTGTCCCGAGAGAACCAAGGTCCCATGAGGACAAACAGCCCCGAGCGTGTGATTAGCCACCAGCTACTTGTCTAACAAAGGAGCTCACCGGGAGCTCAATCAGGCTCCTCCAGCCAGTTCACATCAAGAGTCATCCAATTTTAACATGCTTGGCTTGCCAGCTTGGTGAGCTGCCGTGTGTGGAGCTGCTCCATGTGCTTAACACCAAGTTCCAGGCTTTAAAGGGTGCTCCTCACCCTCTGGAGGATGAGGAACATCCTTCAGCCCCTTCACTTGCTCCCTCCAGCCAGGAAAGCTGAAAAGCCCCCATGGAGCTTGGCCTCTCCTCCTGCAGCTCCTGCCTCCACAGCTTCCTCAGTAACTTCAGGAATCTGTCCGAGGCTGCCTGAAGAAATCCTGATAATTCATGTCCCAGCTGCCCTCCCAAACACCTTATCACAATCTTGAAAAAGCAGGAAAACCCAACACCGATTAAACTGGATTTCCTGTGCAGCTGCCATGCGCTGCTGCTCTTAATCCATCACACTGGAGCGCAGGCATCTCCACAACAGCTTTAAGCATTTTCCCAGCCAATTTGCTGGGTGCTAAAATAAAGCTGGCTGCTCTGCAGCTCCCTCAGCTCTTGTACCTCTCTAAATGAAGGGCAGAGCACAAGAGCTGTGCTCCCATGAAGCAGCAACAGCTTTTAATGAGAGATTACTTTCTACTGGCTCCGCTGCTGAATCTGCTCCAGAAGAGCTGGCTGGAGCCCACTGGCGCTAGCAAGCTGCTGCTGTTTCATGTCTCCATTTGCACAGTACCTTATCCCCCCTGTCCCTGGAATTCCATCTTCATCACTGCCTCCATTGTCCTGACTGAGGGGATGGAACTGTTCCACTTAGCCACCTTATCCTTCCCCTGAGTTCCCACCAGCGTCCAGTGTCACAGCAGGGCTCCCAGTGCTGGGGAGGGGGCTCCCAGGGCTGGGGAGGGAGCCCCCAGCACCCATCACCATCATCCTCTACCTGCACAAGCAGCCCTGGCCCCAAGTAGGGGCCCCAAAGCCACCACCACAACCCAGCATCTTTCCCTGCCATCCTTCCCCTCTTGCCAGGGACTGACCTGAGCCTCTCCCATGGTTTAAATGGTCAATGGTACTTCCACAGCCATGCAAACATCCACTGATTACAGTGACCACAGCATGAATCCTTCCTACCTGCAGCCACCTCCGATTCCCCCAGTGTGAACTGAAGATCCAAAAAGCACAACGCGGGGAGGAATGGTGAGAACAGCAGAGCCAAAAGTTAGACAACATTCTGGCCAAAGGTTAAACAATCGGCAGCTAATTCGCTGCTAACTGTGGCAAGGGATGAAGCACAAAGGCTGTTTGTGGTGGTTGTTCAGGTTGGTCAGGACTGCACAGGAACACAAGCATCACAGTGTAACGCTGGTGTTGGTCCCAGGCGCCAACACATTCTGTGGATTTTGTGGGGATTTTGGAAGCACCCCAAGCCCAGCAGTGCCCTGGACAGCCCCCACAGAGGGAGCCAATGCTTCACCTGTGAGGCAAAGCCTTCAGCATGAGCCCAGCGCTGCTCCATTTTGGAGAAGCACACTGGAGAGCAGGAGCAGCTCCAAGGAGCTTGTCCCAGAGAACCTGCAGGGGACAAGGATGCTCCAACCAAAGCCCATGATGTCTCCACCAGGGAGAGACCTTACCTACCTCGAAGACATGAGAGCAAGCACCACATGAAGACCATTCTGTCCTGGTCGAACCAAAGATTTCACCTCTTCGTGCCTGGCTCAGCAGCTCCCCGAGCGCTCCCATGAGGCCTTAGGACAGCACGTGCCCACCAAAGGCTCTGGTGTTTGAAGTCTGACATGAGAAGAAGACCACAGACAGATTTCCTGCTCCTTGCTCACCAGCTCCGGCAGCAGAACCACGTGGTGTGGATGCTCAGCAGCCAGAGTAGGCCAAAGAAACCCCACGCTGCACTGGGACACATCAGCTACCCTCTCCTCCATGAGCCTTACAGGTCAATTCCCACAGACGTGGCATGGAAACCTTCTCCTGCCTCCTCCTGCAGCGGCCTGGAGTGGGCAGGACACCAGGCGGAACAGGGCATCTCTCTGCCACCCCTCCAACGCGCAGCATGGTTGCCTTTGATTCCCATCGAGTGCTGCAGCTCCCCAGGGCTCTCCGCACTCCAGCAGTCAGTAGAATCAGAGACTGCAGTGGCCAGGCTCACCTCCCGCATGCAACAGCCCATCACAGACACCTCCTTGCACCAGGTCCATCCATCGGAGCCTTCTCAGCTGCTGCTCCTGCCAAAACCCAGCTCCTGCCTTTCTGCTGGAGCTGCCACTGCAGTGTGGGGACCGCAGTCCCACAGCCCCTCTGGTGCCAGAGCCAGGGACACCCGTGGGCACATGGCTCCAGGGGGACAGCAGCCCTGGAATCAGCTCCCCACTCCCTGTGCCGGCACAGATGGAGAAAGCCACTTCCAGCCTGAGCACTGAGCAGCAGCTGAGTCCCTGGCTCAGCACTGAGCTGGTGCAGGCACCCTCCCTGGCAGCCCCCAGGCCCTGTCCCCTCCCTGCTGAGTCTCTGCTCCAGGTCTCAACACCTCTCTCCTGCACCTCTCCGGCCATCACTGGCGCTCCTGCCACCTGCATGTCCTCACTGCTGTCAGGAACATGGCATTGGCAGCTCCGGACCACACATCACAGCAGTCTTTTGATTCAAGCCTTCCACAGGCACACCGGCAGCTCCATGCCCTTCCCCTCTTCCTCAGCTGCGGCTGCAATGCGGCTCCAGCCTGGCATCATCCCTGCAACAGCCAGAGCCCCTGGCCCTGCAAGGATGAGGGGAGGGCATGGCTGCAAGTGCAGCGCAGCAGCAGCTGGTGCTTTCTAACAACCTCTTGCTGTCTCATAAGGCTGATGAGCAAGTCCTAGCTCTTATCCCCCCCATGGATGATGCACAGAGATGCATCCAGCCCTGCAGAGAGCTGCTGTGGACAGAGACCCAACTGATGCAGCCCCACATGGGGCACTGCCAGGGCCCACAGCCATGAGCTGCAGAGAAAGAGGAGCCCTCACCCCACTTCCTACCTCCATCCACCATGACAGCTCAGCTCCTTCACTAAGCCAGAAGCAAGACAAGGTGGCAGAGATGCTGGGGTACACCCCCCATGTCCCTGGAGGGGCAGGGTGAGTGCATTCCAAGGGGGAAATCCTCAGCCTCTCTGGAGGCTGAAGAAGCAGCACCCACTGAGCACTCATAGCACTGGGGCTGTACTGGGGATGAGCATCTTCCGTGGACTGAGCTAGCCCCACTTCAGTGTTTCCTACTGAGCCACCAAGTCTCAGTGCAGGACACCAAACAACTCTGTTCCCCCATGGTGAGCTGAGCTGAAGAGGCGCTGAAAAATGACTGTAGTGATGACAAGGTTGGGCTCATGGCAAAGTCCATTGTGGGAAAGACCCAGCGGAAGACACAGACCCAAACCTGGGAAGGTAGAGGTGCTGCTGCTGCGACACGAGTGTGGCACAGTGAGGAGCCTCCTCCCCAGTGCTCCCCAGGGATCCTTGTGCTGAGCATCAAAGCTGATGGTGAAGAGATGTTTACTGGATCAAGACAGATCCTCATTCAAAGAAGGGCTCCTCCTACACAGTGCAGCCCTGTCCCCATGAAGGCACCGAGCTGGCAATGCAGCAGCCCTGCTCTGCATCACAGAGTGGAAATGGGCAGTGCCAGGGCAGAGAGAAGGGTGGAGCAAGGCACGGCCTCAGAAGGGCCAGGAGCTGCTGCTTGGACCGAGACTCCCACCAGCATCTCACCCTGCTGAGGGCTACAGCATCTCCAGATACCGCACTGCTGAAGACCCCCAAGCCCACGGGAACCTCCCACGATGGCGCCTCAGTCCCACTTTGTTGCTCAGGGGCTGCCGGCAGGAAAAGGGCGATTCCCACCTCCCAGCAGCGATCCTGATCCCACCCACTGCTCACTGGAGGCTGGGCACATTGGCCCAAAGCCTCACTGGGCTGCCCCAGCTCCAGCCTCCAAATCCCAGACCCACCAAATGCAATGCTTCCAACGGATGCCACAGGGTCAGGAATTCAAAGGCTATTGTGCTGCTTTGTGCAAGGTTAAATATATCTGCACAGGCTCCTGGGGGCTGCATTCCTGGGAAGGGGTAGGATAAACAAGGCTTCCTGCAGGAACCGAAGACAATGGGAAATAATTGGCACGACTTCCAAGTGCAGAAACAATGCAGGTAGCAGATAATTTGGACTTTCACAGCCTACACTCCCCTCCTCCCCCTGCCACAGTCAAGAAGAGGCACCCAGACTGGTCCACCGCCCTTGGTGAGATGCAAGCTATTGAACAGGAGAGAAGCCACATGCCACCGGAGCATCCGGATCAGCACAGGGCTTCACTGCTGTAGGCTTCCCATTGCAACAGGAGGCTAGTGTGTGTGGTTTGGACGCACATTTTCCCCAGTATCTTCCCAGCTGAGCTCACGTCAGGGCACCCACATACCGAGGGTCCCAGGGCAGAAGGTTTGGAGATTGAGTTTTCACCCATGACCCAGGCCTGCTTCGCTCCCAGCACAGTACAACCAGCGATACTGTACCAGTGCTGTGCCAATGCTGTGTCAGCCCAGCCAAACCAAACCAGCGGGAAGCTCCCACACTGCTGCAGGGCTCCAGGAGAGAGGGTACATCCCGTTGCAGACCCCACTCCGCCCTCCACAGCCCGGCCACTACAGTTCCCTGCTCTTCATTTTGCAGCGGGACAAACCGAGGCTTGTTTTCAAAGCATGGCAAGGTTTTTAGCTGTCTTCCAGCACTGGCCCCTTGGGAGGGCTCTGTACGCCAGCCAGATTCCCACATCCTCCTCCCAGCGCTGCAGAATGACAGAGACATCAGCGCTGACCTCGTTAAATAGGTCATTTGAAGCCTTTCAAACTAAATGCTCCTGCGCTCCGGAGGTGACTGGCAACTATTAGCATCCCTTTGGAGAGGGCTCTCCAGCCCTCAATCGCTCCCGAACGCAAGCACTTTCACACTTCCAGCCACAAAAAGGAAATAAAGCACCGATTCAACTCGCTCAGCTTTTCCCAGCCAGTTCTACCCAGCTCCGAGGTTACTCTGCAGTCGTGTTTCTGCCACTTCACGGCCGCGCTTGGAGCCTGGGGGCCGTGGCAGCCATTCCGGTCCTTGCACCCCAATACCGCATCCAGGTGGAATGCGGCCCATGCAGCGGAAATGGCTCAGCGCTACAGGGCAGGGGTGCTTGGGCATAGCACAACCCACACGGGCAGCAGTAACTTGTTTGAGCTGCTCGCAGGAGCCCTCGGTGCTGCCCCGAGCACCCGGGGCATTCTCAGAGCACCATGACAAGGCAATACCCATGTAAAGAAGCTGGTGCTCTGCAGTGAGGAGGCTCCAGCACACAGAGGGGACCGGCGCAGCAGAGCCATCACCTCATGCTGCCCCATGTCCCTTCTCTGCTCTGGATGCCACCGAGCACCCGCAGCTGTAGCCCCTCATGCTCTGTGTGGCACAGCACAGGATGCTCCTCCAGCCATGTAACACCTGGCATCCTCTAGGAGCTCACTCCTGCCACCCAGGAGGTGTTTTCAGACCAAAGCCAGGCTACCTGCAGGACGTCGACCACCACATCCCACAGCTCGTGCCAGGGTGGGGGTTAAGCACCGAGCAAGGCAGGTCCTGAGCATACCGCCGCATTAGAAACACGCAGCTCACTAGGTCACCCAGGGGATGAGGACGTGGTGAAAAAACAGGGCATACCCCTGGAACCTGCCGCTCCGAAGCCCTGCACAAGCTGTATCCCAGTGCACAATCCTACCCTGCTTCCTGGAGGATCACGACCGCTCCCGGTTGACTCCATGAGCCAGGTTCCCGGCAGCAGCCTCTCTTCCTCAGCAACACAGCTCCACTATGGAGCATCACTCGCAGCACTCCTCCCGGCTCCAAGGGGACACCGGGTTATGCTCCCGGCGCGCAGGGGCTGCAGGTCCCCCTTTGGCCCCTTGCAGCCTCCTCAGATGTGATCCATGAGATGAAGCAGGTAACTACAAAGGTAATTTCCTCATGCCATCCCAATTCCCCCTGCCTGCGGGCTGCCGGAGGGAGGCAGCGCGCGGCTTTTAGCGACAATAGGTAGCACACACAATACCCGCTAGTTAACTCTGAAGTGTTCTTTAATGATCTGAAAGAAAAGGAAAGCGCTCCATAGAATGCTTCTGTAATAATCACAGACCCCCGAGAGTCCTGCTGGAGACAGAATCAGGCACCTTCGCCTCCGAGAGCATTCGATCTCTGCGGGGAGCCGGGTGGCAAAGTTCATGGCTGGTAAAACCAGTGAATGCAGGCACATCCCAGGGATGCTATAGCACAGCGCTTTGCGGGACCGTACAAGTGCCCATAGGCTTAAGAAGGTATAGGCAGGAGTGACAGAGTTTTAAAAAGGTGATACATATATTTATATGTAAATACAGCCAACCTGGCGTGGCTCTAGTGTGCCTTTGACAGGGCTAGGAGCAACCTGGTCTAGTGGGAGGCATCCCTGCCAACGGCAGGGAGTTGGAACGAGATGATCTTAAGGCCCCTTCCAACTCAAACCAGGCTGTGACTCTGTGGTTCTACGCCCACACCACGGTCTCTCTCAGCCCAGCATCAAGCAGATTCCCTGACAACAAAAAGAAGCCCAGACGCCCTCCCTGCATCCCCACACGCACCGGGGACACTGGGAGCTGCATCCCCTCCCGTGGCAGCTACCCATGGCAGAGGACGTCAGCACCGTGCACACTGAGGGGACAGCAGCCCCGTGGCTTCTCGATGGGTGACACAAGCCACTCTGCCACCAATGACACAGCAGCCTGGCCGGAATCACCTCCCTACAGGCAGGGTGACAGAGCTGCTTGATGATTATTCATGAGATTAAGCCTGCTAAAGGTCCTCTATCAGATAAAAGGGATTAACAGAAGCTCTAATACTTCATGCCAAAAAGAGGCCAACGTGTCACCCATGGGGTCAGGAAGGTGACAGTAACAAGCATCCAAAAAAGCAACCTCTGAGGACAACCAGAAGAAGCCGGGCTCCCTCCTTCCAAAGCATAACAAAGCCAGACTGGCGCAATGCTGACCTCAGAAATCAAGTTCCCCACAGCAGGCATGCCAGCAGCCCACGCACTGAGCCCAAGAGGATGCTCCAGGATGTGGAGGGAAGGACTGTGATTCCAAGGGAGACCAGGACCACCAGGTCTGGAATCAGGGACTGAGGAGAGAATAAAGAAGAGGAGCCCAGAGAGGATAAAGAAGAGGAGCCTGTCCCTGGGAAAGGACACAGCCCTCGTCAGTGAGAGACAGGAGATTTCCCAGAAGGAAAGCAAGCCTGAGAGGTGAAGAACAGAAAAGCAGCGACTCAGGAGAACCTCAGGCATGGCCACGAGGCCAGGAGAGATCCCAGAGGACATCTCCCACCCATCAACCATGGAGAGGAAGGAACATGCCAAACATGGAGATCATTATGGCTGGCATTGCTTGTCATACAAAAGGCCCAAAGTTACACAGGTGGGCACCTAGCACCCTCCTGCAAGACAAACCCCAGCCAGTTCCTCCTTCCTAGGGGCACACAAATGCTTCCAGCTCCAGGGAGCAAGAGCTGGAGCTGCCCAGAGCCCGGAAAAAACACCAAGCAGAAAACACAAAATAGAAACTAACCAGAGCCCATTTCTGGGATGAGAAAACAGCAACGGGGCAGAGGCATCGGCGGGGAGTGCCAGGTCCCGGCATGCCAGGACCACACCGGGATACACAGCACAAGCCAGGAACTTGCTCAGTGAAAGCAGTGGGGCCTGGCTCATCCTGCAGCAGCTAAGGATCCTTGCCCTGTGGTACAACCCTGAGCATGCTGCTCAGCGCCAGGGGAGCTGCTTGCAGAGAGGAGACCATGATGTGAACATCAAAGCCAAGTGATCCAAGGGAAGACCCAGCAACAGGAGCCCTGGAGAGGAGCACGGGATGTGGTGGCATGTGTGGGCAGCTCCAGTTATGCTGCCAGAGGAGCACCAGCAGCTCCCACAACACATCACCCACTCTGGGATAAACAAGATGCCATTGCATGGCCTGAGCCAATGCATCTCTGCAACAAGCCAGAGTTCCTGCACTTCTGCACCTGGAGCATTCAGCCATCCAAAACACACAGGAACTGGGAAAAGGGGCCTTCCTGGGAGCACCACATCATCACAGCCAGCACGAGGTTTGTTCCCAGTGGCAGAAACCCCTGGGTGACATTGAGACCAGCTGGCCATTTCAAGGCCAAAATGCCCCTCAAACAGCCTGATCAGATGCTGGCAACAGGCCAGCATGCTTTGCCCCCAGCTCGGGCTTGCCTTGGCAACTGTCCCCATTGCCCAGCTGCCTTTGGACCCTGACAGAGTGCGTTTCTGGAGCATCACCACCTCTGTGCAGCAATTCATCACTTGGACTTGATGATCTTAAAGGTCTTTTCCAATCTAGCTGGTTCTATGCACATCATTGAAAATCCATGCCTTCCTTCTCATCCAAATTCCCCAGCTGTTCTGAGAACTGAGCAGGCAGCAGAGCGAGGCTGAGCACGCAGAATGACTTCTTTACACATCACCACCACCTTTATGGATGCTGGGTTAAACAACTAAAATCACTCCTAAATGTAGTCTGCTTTCCTTGCTCAGCTCACCTGTAACTGCCTGGAGGAGTGTTTCTCTCCCCAGTCCAGGAGCGGGCTGCAAAGTAGGAATCTCCAAACCAAGTTGATGACAACCCAGCACTCAAGCATCATCAACATGGCCTTACCCTTGCCCACCCACACAGCCAGATGCAGTGGGGTTCTGATGACCATCCATGAGGCACATTGAACTCGCCCTGTGTACAGCTGCACTTCAGAGGGGTGCGTGTCCACATCTTTGCTCCATACAGATCCTCAGCCAGCTCATATTCACTGTGCTGTGATTAAACCCCTCTTCAGGAAGGGCTCTGCCTGCTGCCTGAAGTTTCTTTTTCCCTTGTTGGTCACCCAACTCAACATTGGGTTTGCGTATTAAAATTAAATCTAATTTCTAGGCCATTCCCCTGATGCAGTACGGCTCCTGCATCTGCAGGGCAAGGAACAAACAGACCCAGTCATTCACTTCCCTCTTGGACGTGAATTCCAGCTACAAACAACAGGAGTGATGTCCTGCACAGAGCCCCATTCGCTTCAGGAGCCCACTGCTGTGGCACGCAAAGCCCAGGCACCCCGAAGTGTGCTAAGCTGCTTGTGCCAAGCTAGCACAGGCCTGCAGGAGTGCTTCTTGCATGGGCCACAAAAGGAACCGCAGGGATTTGGCCTCAGCTTCCCACTGATGTAGCAGGTTTCCTGTGAGTTCTCACAAGCTAACGGGTTTTCCTTTTCCCCCCCCAAGCAGAGCCCAGATAGCGAGACATGCAGAACGCAGGTTTGAGACCCAAGAATTTGCAGCATCCAACTCTGCAACATCCAACACAAAACCAAACAAGAACATTCCACGCAACATCCCCCCTTTCTAGTTAGTCTCTCTACTCTCAAATGTGGCAGCATCAAATCCAGCACTGTTTTCAATCTGCCTGGTTAGAGCAACTGTCCCTGCTCAGCCATAGGGCACTGGCTGAAGCTTGCATCTGAATTGGATTCCATCCGCACCCTCTTCCTTCCGCAGCATGGAAATCCTGCAGGAAATGCCCAAAAGGAAATGAAACCGGCTGCCAACACCCAGCCCAGGCCAGGCTGCAGCAGCTGCAAGCACACTCCTCGCTTGGACACATCCAGCCAGAGCAGCTTTAAATAACAAACACTGTTTTCATCGGGAAACACCCTCTGAATCCCACAGGATTTTTCCACTTCAGTTTAAAAGGCTCCCGCGGTTCAGCACAGCCTGAACATGCCTGGGCCATCGCAGGGCAGCCCTAGCCAAGGCAGGGAGCAGCCCTGGAGCTGCAGAGCACATCAGGCTTTCCCTTGCTCTTGGTGATGAGGGAAGTGATGGTGCTTGCAGCACTGTAGCATCTCCTCCTCAGCTCCAGGCTCTTACAGCAGCCACCAATGTGACACTGGGGGTATGCTTGGGACAGCCACAGTCCCTACAAGCACCCCCACAAAGAACAAGGGGACATCATGGGGAAATACGTGGAGACAGGGACATGAGAGGGACAACAGCTTAAGCCTGGCTGTCAGGAGGACTCCAAAGGCAAGAGAAGAGCAGTGGAAAAGGGTGGCAGAGGGATGTTCTGATGTCCCCAGCCCTTCTGGCACTGTTGGCACATCAGGGCTGTTTGCTCAGGGAAGAAGCCAAGGCCTGGCGGAGATGTGGGGACAAGCTGCGGGAAGGCAGCCCAGCTCCAAGGGGCTGAGAGGGGGCACTCAGGGAGGACAAGGAGGTCTGAGGTCAGACATAGGCAGGTCCCAACCAGGGGTGCCAGGTCTGGAGCACCCCAGCCCAGTGGGGCAGGATGTCACCAGCAATGGGGTGCAACTCGGAGCTTTAACTTAATGGGCCAGGGGCAGCCAAGCACCCTAAGCCCCAGCCCCGCAGTGGTCCCAAAAGGCAGCACCCGCTCCTCTGCCCACTGCGCAGTGCCTGTGCCAGGACAGAGTGGAGGCAGCCAGCAGAGGCGATGACAGGGCCCAGCGCTGCCAGCGAGCACAATAAACTATTTCCTGAGAAAGGCCAGCATGTCCAGAGGCACAAAGGACGCTATTCTGCTGCTGGCTGCACTTGGGCTGGGCAGAGAAACTAGGAGAGGGCAGATACTGAAGCCACCAAACACTGCACATGCCAGGGATGCCAGCACAGCCCTGTGTCTGCAGTTCTGTCCCACATCTCCATCAAGATTCAGGCAAGCTGCTGGCTCTGGGCTCAGCACCATACCCTGCTCCATGCCCAGCGAATGGGAGGCTGGTGCCAGCCAGAAGAGCCAGCATGAGGCTCCATGTGTAAGGAAACAGGAAGGCAGCCCCAGACCTGAGATGAGCCGCTCCTGGCGCCACAGCCCTTGCCTCACACAAGGCTGCTTTCAACAGCACACACATGCCCCATTCTCTGTGCCTGTGACCTCCCTGCCCTGGCATCTGGGTGCCCCAGGCTCGGCACCGGGAAGTAACTGGGAGAGACAGCTGAGGGAGGCTGGGCACCGGCTCCTCCACCACATCCTCCCAGTGCAGGGAGGGATGGAGCTGCTCATGGGCAAGAGCTGATGGTGAAGCTAGGTGCTTGTTCAGCAGCAACATGTGCCCCTTTTCCCAGAGGACAACATCAAAAATAAGCCCTGGCAAGGAGACCAGGCCCTGACCCCAAACCTTCCCAGGCCTGATTTTTCCTCCAAAGGATGCTCAGGGGAAGCGTCCTCTGCAGCCACAAACCCTCCTGAACTAACACCCTGACAGCTCTCCCAGAGAAGGCAGCAGCAGCAGCCTCAGGGAGGTTTCAAGCCAGTGAAGGTGGGTAAGTTATGGGAAGCAGTAACTCCCTTCAGAGGTACAATCACACGCTTAGGAGCTCTGGGTAAAGAGCCAGACGCGTCGCTGGCAGAGAAAGTCCTGGTTCCAGTGACTCTGATGGGACAGCCGAGAGCCACAGGCCCCCAGTGACCAGCCTCTGAGATATGACAACTCCCAAAGCCAGAAGCTGATCTGAGATAACAGCTCAAACCCCCACCCTCCGCTTCAGATGGTCCAGTGGCCCCAGCTACCAACTGTAGAGACCTGTTCAGAGCCACGGTCCAGGGGATTCAGGGTGAAATGCCAAGTGCAGGTTTGGAAACATCTCTCCATTGGTTGGAGGAGATGATCAAGAGACAAGACAATCCTGATTCTAAAAATAAGTTGTTTATCGATCTCGCATGGTATCTAGAATGATCCCATCCTGCTTACAAACACACACATGCGTATATATATATATACACACAAACACGCATATATATATATATATGCAGTGACATACAACTCATTAGCACATCACCCCCCAAGCTGTGCTGGTGCCAACGAGGCTACTGGAGCACAAGCACTTGGCAAGGGAAGAGAATTCATCACCCACTGCAGCTCCATGTCTGTCTCTCAAGCCCCACTTACAGAAGGGGCAGCTCTCAGCACCTGGCTGCCCCCCACACCGCTGGCACCCAGCTCAGGCACCCACTGCTGTCACCCACTACTGCAGAAGGCTCCGTAGGGCACAGACCCATCTCTAACCGCCTGTGAGCAGTTGGCAAACCCAGGCTCTGTGGCAATAACATCACCTGCCTGAACCGATGCAACCGCTCCTGTGCCTGACTTATGCTCTCCCTCCTCATCTTTCTATCCCATTCACTGTCTTTTCCCAGGAGCACCCTCAGGGAATACCCCCTTGGGCATTCATACCCAACATCACTGTCTGGGGCAGGCAGACCATCACAACCAGCCTCCCCTGCTTCTGTTTTACTCCCTCTTCTTGAGGGGCAGGAGCCAAGCGAGGAGTTTCGAGCATGCTCCCGGCAGACAGAACACAGCAGCAATGGCCACAGCACAGAGCTCAGGGCACCTACGGAAGGCAAAGGGCTCCGCTAGCACAGACCCAGTGCCACCACACACCGAGGCCTCGCTGGAGCAGGGATGAGGAAGGAAGGGCACCATTGGTCTTATAATAAGGGTCAAGGAGCAGCTCAGGCCCTACTCGACCCCACGCTGGTGTTGGCGCTGCCCGGCCTTGCCGGATGCTGCCCAGCAGTGACCCCGCCACTGGACCTATGCCCGGGAGCCCCGGCGGGCACCGGCTGCCGGCCTCGGGCTGGCTGCATAGCTCCTCGAGCCCAGCCGGTCTCCTTGAAGCCGCCTTCCAACAACAAAGGCGCAGCGGAGGTTCCAGGGCTCGCCGGGAGCGCGCGGAGGCCTGGGTGGCAGCCAGGCAGGGCAGGCAGAGCCGGAGCCATCAACACCCCGGCGTGTTCAGACTTGAGGAAATTGTGGAGCAACACGAGCCATTTGCCCTCCCCAGAAACTCGCGAACCCGCTCAGCAGCGCGGCCCTTGGCCGCGGCACAGCCCTCTGCAGCCGCGCTGCAGAGCCCAGAAACCCGCGGCCGAGGTGGCCCGGGAGCCGAGACACATCGACCCAGCGCGGGAGGAAGGAGCGCGGCTCCCGCGGGTCCCTCAGGAGCGTTTTCCGACAGCTCAAGACAGTCAAAACCACGCTCCGGCTCAAGCCCAGCGATCACAGCGCAGGGAGCTGTAAATCACCGGAGCCGCCTCCCGGGGCCGGGCACATCTCGCCTGTTCCCAGCGCTCGCCCTGCGAGAAGCTCCGTTACCCCGGAACTTCCACCGCGCCGAACTTTGTCAACGGGGGCGCCAGGGGGCCTGAGGGAGAGGTGGGGTGTGTGATCCCTGTCCG